>DWJK01000109.1:0-28603 GCA_018248815.1 Croniades pieria auraria
CCGGAAGAAGCATGGTGCCTCTTCCTATGCTCTCCGGTTCCCACGACGATATGCGGCCACACATACCGTCGTCCTTCTCGGGATTCGCCACCTGAACGGTTCGGGCTCCCACTCTAGCCGCTCGCAATCCCGGAACCCTCCTTTATCTCGTCTCTTACGACAGGCAGGAGATATCGTAGCTCTTATTCTGGTCTCGAGCTACAGGGACACGCATATCTATCGCTCAAAATTTTTATTACGACTTTTGCACCTCGATTGATACAAAATATTTTTCTTCTGCATATAACATTAAAATAGGAAAAATTCAAGCCTATCAAGAGATCGGACAGAAACAGTGGCGGTCCAAATTTACTTTAATATCTGAAAGCAAAACGCGAAACTTAATTACAGAGGTTGTCGCAGCAAACAGACTGCGGCGGTCGGAACGAACGTCGTAGTTTAATGTGTCACGGCACAACTTAGTCTGATCGACTGCCAGCGACGTGTTGCCGACCTTTCTGCAGTTTGCCGTCGCTTGTGCTACTAGTTTGCCTCTTTTGACTGTAATGTAAATCTCCGACGATATGTATTCCGACGATATAAACTCCGCAGCTTTGTAAATCTCCGTAAATACATTTATTGACTTAGAATCTCAAATTTTAAAGTCAATTCTCTTGACTTACTTTATAATTATATTTCGGACCTCAAAATCGGTTAAAACGAACAGAACGGAATGTAAAATTTTAGTGACTATCCCGAAACAAGTAATTTTATTATTATATTAGCTGTGCCCGCGACTTCGTATGCGTAGATTTCGTAAATTTTGAAAAAATAAATTGACATAATTTCTTTATTTGTTAACCGATTTAAATGAAAAAAAAGACTAAATGTTAAGTGACGCCCATCACAATATAATCCTGAAAACCGCATTCAAATCGCATAAGCCGTTTCTGAGATTAGCGTGCACAAACATACAGACATACAGACAAAATGAAAAAATCTTGTTTTGGATGCTCCTGCGTATATAAAGGCACCTCATTATGAATTTTTAAATATATTTTCCATGTACAGACAGCGATCAGTTACAGTTTTATTATATGTATAGATTATAGTTATAATTATGTTCTATTATATCTTTACGACAAACCCCTTACAGGGTAGGAGTACAAGCTTAATAACCTATACGGCTTTGAAGCTGGCGTACGTATGAAGAGTCATGAATATAATAAATAAAGAACCTGGACCCTGTGAAAAAATAGATATTTAACCAGTGTCCTCTCCTACTCTGCTTACCCCACAATGGACTTGGCGTGACGATTAAGAATAAAAATTACTTTAAGTTAACGTATTTCCGTTCAAAATCAATGATCTATTTTCTTGATTTTATCCGAACAGCTCATAACACAGCGCTATAGTCTATTTAATTACAGTGATTTGATGGAACAAACATATTGATTCATAATTTTACAGATTTATTGGAAAACGTGTTGTTGTAGATAATTAAATCTAAATCACAGTAATACAAGTGGGTATCAATGTTTAAGTTTTTTAACGCGATAATCCAAGTCTTCGAAAGCGGTGCCAAGGTGAAGTGGGTAGATTTGATTTTTTTATTTGTACGCTCACAGATGAGTCGGGTTATACCCAGGGTCATGTCGTTGTTATAAGATTTTAAAGAAAACCACCGTCAGATCACGATTTTATTAAATTTTTATGTTTTTTTATATTATGAGTATTGCGGAATTCACGATTTTGTTTATAGTTGTTTCAAACGGTTATTCTCTGAAGATATCATTTTAAAGTCTTTAGTGAGGTATGCAGCAGCAGGGTGAAGTTTAAATATGTTAGATTTGGCTACTATTTTAAGGCAGTTTAATGTACATACAGATAGTGCATGCAATATTGTTTTAATTTTGAGTTAACTGACACTCGGTTGTTGAATCCAATCTAGACAAATTCTGTGGCTATGAAAATTTAACATGATTATATAGGTAAACCCTTAAAGAAAAAACTCGTGTGTCCACACTTATTAATTTAATGTTGCATGATGAAACACATATATACATATTAGGCAATACTTCGTAAGCTCAGTAAGGTACCACCCACGGTATCACGGACACTGTACCACGAACGGCACACGTCGCCAGTCACCGGATCTAAACTCGACCGGATTCGTTTACGCCTACAAATATCACCAAAACAATTTTAAACATCGTCCAAATCTGCAATGATATGTATAGTAATAATAATAATTTAGGACAAATTCACACAAAACCTCCATAACCCACATGACCCACGCTATGGTTACCAGATAGTTTATAAACTATATAATAATTATACACTCCTAATTCCATATATATGTACATAAAAAATATTTTTACATCCAGGTGAACAAACAACCCTGCTCATCACACAAATTGGTCTCTAAAATTCTGCGGGTTTTTTAAATTGTTTTCTATCACCGTTTAAACAATTATTAAATCCATAACACGCAATAATTTCGAAAAAAAAAAAGATGCGCTTCAGGATTTGAATACGGGACACCACGCGGGTGCAAGTCTTATTTTTAAACCACTAAGTTACCATTGCATCAACACAAACAATGACGCAACACAGCTACTAAAAGAAAATTTATTTAATCAAATTTCAAGGCATACACATTCGTTCTAAAGTTTCCTTAAACGCTACTTCTCGTATTGACTCTAGCGTCTGGTTAGCGTTGATCGGCGGTTAGTAATATCCGAATCGCCGATCAAACGTTCCGAGTGCAGCGCCGAGTGCTGGGTAGTGGGTTACGCAACTTTTATTTACTGCATACGTGGAACTACTGATGGAGTAATCAGGGAAAAGAAGTTTCGATACTCAGTTGTTCATATGTAGCAATCGTTTTCTCGATTTTATTTGCACATGGGACGGCTGCACACGGGGCAGGCAGAGACTAATGAATGCCGAATATATATTTACACACCCAAAGATTCCAACGTGTTATTTCTATATTTTTAGATAACGGCATTCTAGATAATACTCATTAAAATATTATCAAAAATATTATAAAACATTTATTAAATTAAAATATTATAAAAAAACAATAAATAGATATAATCTTTCCTTTATATGGCTTTATGTAACAACATTATTTTATGTTAATTTCTTAATGAAATACAACATACTTGCAGTATTCAGGTATGTAGGGTTGCGACAACATACTCGTATATCCAACACATATATTTATCAGTGTTTGATTGATGTGTTCAGTTCAGTTACCGTGTTATATCGGGTTGCTTGGAGGTTTTCGCTAGCGTTCTTACGTAATGTAACACTGGCCACGTTGCCAATAAACTTGGCATCCGGGAGATGTGTTGCCTAGAAAATTTCTGCGCTGAATATTTGATTATACGCTTTGGTATTTATAAGGGCAGGGGTTGAAGCTTAAATTAGGGTTGTCCTGTTCATGAGTTGAGTTTTTTGATTTTGGAAACTTTAAAGTAAAGATAAAGGTAAAATTTGTGTTTTTCTGCGGCAGGTTTAATAAATAGTAACACAGTTTTTAAATTTCTTGTTATAATTTATGTGTACTCTTAATTATACATTTTTTTATCAAATTGACGAAATTTTTAGTTATTTTCTTTGCGAAGGAATAGATCCGTTCACGTTAAGTTTTTTGAATTGTGACATTATTTAGTTTGTTAGTTTTATTCCATCTTTACTATTAAAATTTTTCGTGAGTGTTTATACACATGATTAAAAATGTACTGGCTTAACTTACGTACGTTTTTCGGGATTGCCCGACTAGTTTCGGACCTGTACGAGGTCCTTCTTCATGAGCTTCCGCCGCTTGCAGCGACGTCGCGACGGAGACTGACTTCCATCTTTAAGTTCTGTTATTCGCGCCGGTCTATTTTAATGTTTGATGTCACACAAAAATACAGGTTCTGAGGTGCCGTGAGAATCCAGAAACTGCATGTAGGTCTATTATAACCTAACTCAGTAATAACTAATAGTTGTAAGACGTAATAAAGAACTCAAGTCGGTTAGTATATCAGAACTGATAATTTTCGATGACCGTGAAGATGACAACATTGCCGCGTCATACAGTGATATCATGCTTAGTGAGCACCATGGCACTCATGATATGGAAATTGTATGCTTGACCTTGAACGTGCACTTAATAATTCAACTTATAAGTACTACATACCTACATATATGCATAATTTTTCACATACGTATGTAAATACACGCGTATGTACTTAGACACAAACACTGATATAAAATGATTTTGATTTCGCAATGTACAATGTTTCGTAGCGTGGGACGCCCTCCACATCGGTGGAGTGACGATATACGCAAAGTGGCTGGCGTGGTTGGATGCGAAGAGCTGAAGATCGAGCTCAGTGGCGTGCCATTGGAGAGGCCTATGTCCAGCAGTGGACGGAAGTAGGCTGATGATGATGATGGGATGATTATGAAGATGGTGATATAATACCTTGACTTTATTGTTGAACTATAGAAGAAATAGCTTATTATATTCCGAACACGAACGTCACGTATAATTGCCAAGGCTTTCGCCAACGGGTTTGATGACAAAGAATACTTACCTGGACACCGCTTAGACATGATGCACTGCAGCTGGTGTATCCCTTTTCTTTCCAGGAGTACGACTTGCCGGGCGAACCGGGCGCTACTCGTATATTACTCGACGTCCCGAAGATATGAGACCTGCTAGAAATAAATATAGGGATCAGGAACATGTTATAATTCTTGTTTTACCAGTAACGGAAACTGTTTAAAATATAACATAGGTATAATATAACAAAAAAATCCTGTGTTTTTTACTTAAAAGCTGACAAAATTATTTACTGGATTCTCATGATATTTGCATTATGTATTAATTAAAATGCAATTTTATATAAGTTATATACATAGGTATTCCTATGGGACTTCATCTATAAATTTAAGTAAATTTCAAGTACTGTAAAAGTCTCCACTATCGTTTAAACTTCGTGGATGAGAAAGAAGGTAAAATACAGCCAAAACTATTTACGTTAACCCAATTATTAAAACCAGCCTAGATCAAACTGGGCTACTTTAATTTGTAAATATCTTAAAAAAGTTGTCTTCCAAAATTAAATTTAAGTAAATTTTTTTGCAGATCGTACCTAGGGTTATTTACGGACAATAAGTTTTTAATAAAATGAGAGGAGTACAAAAAGTGACAAATGTATTACATAACCGATAGTATTAACAATCATAATCATTTTAAAGAATATTATCATCTTATCACAACAGATAACATAAAAGAATTTCTACACAACCATTATCGAGTTATCAGTTAGTGAGTGTGGTGGTAAAAATGTCCTTGGACGTCAACTTTAGTGAGCCGGATGAGTTTAATTGTAGTGAACTACACAGTTGCATCAAAACAGTAGCACAACTGAAGAATATAGAAGATTTTACATACCACGTCGATTATGTATGTGGGAAAGGAGAAAATTACATAGCAAATGTTTTTAGAGTTCTTATCAAAGACAGTAACAATCGTGAAAATAATGCTAGTGTTATTGTGAAAACTTTAGTAAATACCACAAGACAGGAGTTGTTTCATGAACTGCATAAAAGAGAAGTTCTATCTTACAGAGATGTTATTGGTAAATTTAACGACATACAAAAAGATTTACATTATGAAGACCAAGTTATATTTCCTGAGTGTATAACATCTACTATAGAGAAAGGTAATGAAGTGATTATATTGGAAGATTTGTTACTAAACGGATTTGAAATCGATACCAAAGTCGAAAGTTTTCAGAAACTGGATTTCAATCGAGTTTCATTTGTCATGACTGAAATGGCAAAATTCCACGCTTTGTCTTTTGTATATGAACATGTCGACCCGAACAAATATACAGATGTAAAGAAAAACTTTCATGACCTGATGTTTCGTGATGATTTCGTTAATAACAGCAAACTTCGAAATTACTTTTTTGAATCGTACGAAATGTCCTTGAATTTAATCAGCGATTTGGAGCCGCGATCGAAGTTAGAAAATATCAAGCCGAAACTTTTTGACATTTTGAAAAAGTACTTACAACCTTCACAGTACAATGTGTTGTGTCATGGAGACTGTTGGATTAATAATATTCTCTTTAAGCAAGAGGTAACACTTCATGTCCTTATTATATTACCGTTAGGAGTATTTGATTTAAACTTTTCTTCTGTTGTTAGGCGCATATTATAATTATCCATTTGGTGTTTCTATACATACGGTGACCTTAAAATTTTTGGGATAAATAAGGTCAGACATTATGTTATAGAAGTACATATAAGTAAAAGGAATATGCCATGCGATCTGTTACATAATTATCATAACGTAACATCACGCCTCTAAACCCCGAATAGGTAGGCAGAGGAGTGTAGTACACTACCACGTTTCGCCAGTTACGTTTAAGTCCCGTGGAATAGGTGATGAGACTATTGCCATAGACAGGGCACAAATTCAGACTTCGAGTCACTACTAGAAATTTTAAATTAGAAAAATCCAATAATACCCGACTCGGGATTTGAACCCAGAACCTCCCGTTCGGCAGTCGCGCTTGCAACCGCTCGACCAACGAAGCAGTCGTTATCATTATATACTAAGTATTACAATATTTTCAATACATTCAGATAAATTATACTGGTTGGAATATTTTCCAAGATTTCCCTCATACTCGTACATCCTGAAATTGATTCAACTCGTGTGAAATAACGGAAAGTAAATGTATAAAAGATTTACGTACGTTTGTCTAAATTATGCAAAATTTACTTTTAGATACCAAAAAAAGTATGTTCCCTAGGACTTATGAATTTCGACAAGTTTCGTGAAACACTAGGGCCTTGAACCGTTTCATTATCAGAAGAGATCTTTGTACAGCAGTGAAACAATAAAAGAGTTGACGATGAAGTTTAAATATTTAATGAAACAGTACAAATTATTAGGTCACTCGCAAACGAACCAGAGAAATTTCCTTAAATATTTAATGCCCTACTTTAATAAGCACTTAAACAGTTTGTTTAGGGATTGTTTTCTTGGACTTTTGTAATCCGGCCAGTTTCTTATCTCTCACCATGCACAGGACAGGTGCATTAAAGTTTCCCCTTAAAACATAATACTCATGTTTGTGAATATTCCAGAGATCTAGAAGCAGTTATTAAATAGCGGTTATAAATATTATGCACTTACCTGGCATTAAAAGGCGCTAATAAATAAGAATATCTGTAGATTACCCCAGAACTTTGATACAGCATTCTAAATCCTAAATTTCGGTTATTTTGGGTAATTTTGGGTTAACTCGTATTAAGATAGTCGAGTTGTCTGAAACGAGTTATTTGTACGACAAATACTTAAATTTAATGTAAAAAGAGCTTGTTCAGAGAAATCAAGAAAATGCTGTACCAAAAAACAAAATCAAATCATATAATATAATCAAGCTGTACCACAAATAGACTAAGACGCTTATCCCATTTGAAACATTTACTATCTAAACATATTCATAAAGCGAGTACAAAAACTCATAGGCGTATTTTTGTTTATTAATACGAAAATATTATAAGTCCAATTTTCTTTTCTTACAAATCTTTGAATCTTTGGGATTATCTCGAGAGTTTTATCGAAGATTACATCTAGAACTAAAAAATTATATTCAGATTGTATTGACTGCCTCGTTGGTCTAGTGGTTACAAGCACGACTCCCGATTGGGGTTCTGAGTTCCAATCTCGGGTCGGGTACTATTATTGAATTTTACGAATTTAGAATTTCTGATAGTGACTCGGAGTCTGGAATTGTGCCCGGTGTATGGCAATAGGCTCAACACCACATGGAACTTAAGCGTAACTGATGAAACGCGGGAGTGTACTACACTCCTCTGCCTACCCCTTCGGGGATTATAGGTGTGATATTATATATTCAGATTCTTCCGGATAATTTACACAATTTACTATAAAGATCCCTTAACAGAGTTTATTCCAACTTTTTCAGGAAAAGAAAACAAAAATGTGCTTCCTAGATTTCCAAGCAATGCGTTACGCAAATCCCGTCACCGATATCATCTACTTCCTTTACATCTGCACCGACTCCCAATTCAGATCTGAACACCTCAAAGACATCAAGGAAATTTACTACAACAGTCTAAAATCATTTCTAAAACTCTTTAATATAGAGGCGAATATCGTGTATCCTATAGAGGAATTCGAAAAGAATATGGAAGAATACTTGCCTTTCGGTTTAATAATGGCGCTGATAGAATTGAGAATAGTTACGCCGACATTGGAAGATGATGTTATATTACTAGGATCTGAGATTGAAGAAATTGAAGCTAAAGTCGCTATCAAAGACACTTTACTTGAAATGAGAATCAACGATGTCGTTAAAGAGGCAACCTCTAATGGAGTTCTGAATGAACTTTGAAAAGTAAACTGAGCGCGAGAAAAACACGATGAATACTTGAATAGCTTGTATACTTATTAATTAGTCGTTTTTGTGAAATGGAGTAAATAAAAGGTTAATCGTATGTACAATATTTTTTGTAGACAATAATAATTGTCTATCTTTTACTTTTTAAATTATGAGTATCAATGGGCTATTGAAATCGATACTCGAATGGATTTTACTTATTTTTATAACGGAAACCGAATTTACGTAAACGCAACTTCACGCTTGTAATCCCCGAAGGGGTTGGCAGACGAGCGTAGTACACTCCCGCGGTTCTCCAGTTACGTTAAAGTCCCATGGAATAGGTGGTGAGCCTATTGCCTTACATCGGCCACAGATCCAGACTCCGAGTCACTACTAGAAATTCTAAATTAGAAAATTCCCATAGTACTCGATCTAAGATTGAAACCCAAGACCTCCTGATCGGCAGTCGAGCTTGCAACCACTCGACCAACGAGGCAATTGAGGAAACTGAATTTAAAACTGTTTTGTACAATTTTTCATATCAGTTTATTTTAGTATTTTGCCGATGCTGATGCTTAGTTGCTGATTATGATTTCGATTTTCTCAAACATTTCAAGTGATATAAATAATCGCATATTTGCATTCGATGTTTCTTTCCCAAATGTGTAATTATAATTCTTGTAGTCTCTACTCCTTCCGTTTTAACATTCAGTTATCTAATGAACGGAAATTAAGGTGTGAGATAGCGAATGCGGCCATGAACGAGGTACTGCTCCACTGTATGAACAATAACTCCTACTTATCTGCACTTAGCTCGAAACAATGCACTCCCTAAGAGCACTGCTTCCACCTTGATGGCTTAGTTTATCCTTCGCGTAATGCCCGAGTGCTCTCGTTATATTTTTAATTCTATAAAAAAAATTAAGTACTTTTCCTCGTAAGTTTAAGTGTTTCAGTCTTTTAAAATTACTTCTCTCCTTAACAATGTTTAAGCGTTAAAAATATTTAAAATTGTGTGCAAATGTTATTGTTCGTCTTTATCAGTACAAACTTCGGACGTGTAATTATAAATGAGATTAAAACAATTCAAAATATTAGGATAAGAATAAATGGTTTCGAGAAACTTCCTGTCTGTTTATTACAGTATGACTTTAGTTATGATCATCTTACCTGAGCCACTTAGTTAAAGTCATAACTTTGCAACAACCTTTGATAAAAATAGTAGTTATAAAGACAGAATAGCACAATTTTTCTGGTCCACTTTAAATGTGCATTGTTTAGTGTACTAAGTGCAGCGATAGCCAAGATTTATTATTCATTTTCACCGCTTCGCGGTGCTGGTTAAACGGCTAATGCAAGTATTTATATTTTTCTTTTGATATGAAAAGTCCCATTATTTTTATATGATTTATTGAACCGTGTATAAATAGAAATATTTTTTCCATAGTAAATTTGTAAGTTATTGGGTATTTTTGAGTTTATAAAGATCCAAAAAAATTGTTCCATCTTATGACTTCGTTCTATTATGAAATTGATGATTTGAATGAGGCGATTAGCATGATAAAACATAATGATACTCACGAAACATTTAATAGTAAAATGATACTCACTTTTATATTTTATTATATTATTACAGAATCTTTTCAGATATATGCGAATAAAATTGTAAATATTGTGTATCGATACATTTTATATGCGGTCCGATAAAAACTATGTTAAAAATGTCTCATTCGGTTTATTTAAAAAAATAATATTTAATTGGTTGATTTATGAAAACTGCTGATTTCTTCTTTTGAATCTTATTTTTATAATTAGTTTTTTGAAGTATTGATTTAATATTAATATTTGTCTCATAGATTATAATTTAATCTTTTCTTATTTCTGACATGTCATCAATAAATAAAGAACAAAGATAGTGTAACAAAGTGTGTAGTAAATTCGACTTTACGAAAACACTACTTTCCAAAGAATCCCCATTCTAGATTGAGCCTTGTGTCTGGTCTGTTATTTAAAAAAAAGTGAAAGTGAGATAATATTTACAAAAAAGATGAATTTAAAAATTTTTATGCGTTCCATTTTGTCGTAAAACTCGATTCGAAAAGCCGTTTATGTAATTCAAGTTCCAATATAAAAATCGAAAGAACCTCCAGATTTGCAGGTTCGTTTAACCTTTCACGTTCCAATTGGTCCGATTTACGTCATAATATCGGTTACGAATCAAATCAATGAAATATTTTAAAAATATGTTTTTATTGAACGGAATAATTTTTGACAGGTTTAAACTGGATTTTTAAAACGAAAATGTGAGAATAAATAACTTTAATGATAAAATAGAATAAAGATGACGTACGATATCTATTATATTTTCAAAAATAAAAATGCTATTTAGTATCGTTCGTTAGTTCTCACTGTAGTTCTCACTCAACATGACTTTTAAATAACGTAACATCACGCCTCTAATCCCCAAAGGGGTAAACAACGAAGTGCAGTACACTTCCACGTTTTATCAGTTAGGCTTACGTTTCATCAGGGAAGAGGTGGGAGAGCCAATGCTATATACCGGAGGCACACACTCCATGACACTCCGAGCCACTACTAGAACATTTAAGTTACAAAATCCGATAGTGCCCGACCCGGAATTTGACCCCAGGACCTCTTGATTAGCAGTGAATTATCCAGTAATTAAGAAAAACTCACCTATCACCACCACTGTAAGACGGTATGCTGGAATCTCCAAATGATGTCCCGTACGCCATAGAGCAGGGCTCCATAACACATCTCTCCGTCTCCTCCGAAGGCTTAGGACCCATGCACTTGCTGTCCGGCAATTTTGCAATAGTTCTGCTGAATTCTAGAAAGATCTTGCAATGAACTTCCTTCTTCCTCCAACCTTCGCCACAAGTTACGCTGCATGGACCCCATTCGTCATCCTTGATGTAGCTATAACAGAAGCCATGGTTCTTTAGAGTTACCCTAATATTAAATATGTATATCAATGTAGGACAATTTGTAATTGATTACATCTTCAAATTCAGAATGGCTGGCGAAAATAAATGGATTTATACAGGGGATTTAAATAAATAAATTTAAACATTTGATTACGAGATACTGCCATAAAATAGACTGAAAAACTACATTTTTAGAAGTTAAATCAAATATCACATCGTACAGAGTATCCAATAGCTACAAGAAACCTCACTCAAATTATTACCGTACATAATTTGAAGCAGTAAGTCAAAAAATTTAAACGTTTTTCACCAACCAACGAATTTGCCGTGACTAATGACAAAACTATGTAGAGGTTTCACTCAAGACCTGCATATACGACATGCTGGGTGCTCAGGGCATAGACAAGTCTACCAATCCTAAATACAGTTCATCAGTTCTGGCTGGTATATGTAGAAGTATGTGCACCAGTGTTTGTCTGTAATGTACTATAGCCAATAGATAACCCTTTGACCTGCAACCTAAACAACAGGGGTAGAAAGAAAATCGATAAAACTGCGACCAAACATTTTGAAAAACACCATGTAGCTGTGTCAGTGTTAGTGCCAGAAATGTTCAGTATCAGAGTATAGGAAAGAGTTAAGAAGCGAAAGAAACAATAGTAAGACAAATTGTCGAGAGTGTAGTAGATCGTGCAAGGAAATTCAAACCTTACTGTGCAGTGCATAGAGTAGAAAAATAGACAAATCGTGAACTTTAATTGAAAGCAATGGTCCGTGATGGGTAAATGATCTGAGAACCTTGTAAACTGAGTACTATGTGCGAGCAAATTTAATGTTTGTATTTAAGTGAAATGATGGTAACTTTGTTCGAATTTGCTCTGTACAGTGTTTCACTTTGCATTTTCGTTATATGACGGCGGAATGCACTTCGACACGTACGCTTCCGAATCTAATTTAAGGAACAATGTAAGTTTTCACAGTGTCGAGTGACATTCAAAAACCATCTTTAAGCCTCAATATATTAAGGCGATAGTAGCTTAAAGACTATTTACGAATATCGATAAACAAGCTGAGAACAAAAAGGAGCAAGCATCCACTGGAGTCGTGTTAGATGGAAAGGGAAATGTCATTCCTTGTAACAAAATGTGTGATGTTTCTGAATTTAAAAGTGAAACCTTTAAAACTGGAGTTTCAGGTACAATACCTTACATACAACCAGCCACACGCAAAGAATATTTTGTAATTGCTGAAAACAACAACAAAATACTCTGAGCTCTTTTGGAAGACATGGGACAGGACACAGTATATTATTCTATCACTGTAAACTTTACATTGTATTCTATTGTTAGTATCAGATTTGAGTAAACGCATGCAAATTTACATTTTATTGTTAGTATCAAACAAGTTACGGGTCTAATTTTAATTGCGTGAGGACTTTCACATTCTACGGCATTTCAGTTCTGTGTGGAGGCAAAAGAACTCGTTCAAAATGTTTGTTGCGTAAACCTAAGTACGTTGTTAGAATTGCAGAGTTGCCTTCACAGCAAGAACTATAGACCATTAAATATAGTTACTTACGTTGCTTCGACCGGTACATCTGGTTCTCCTATAAGCTGTTCGGCTTTAGCTTGCGGAGGTGGATACGGCTGAATTAGGGGTTGAGTGTGATATACAACGCCCGGTAGAAGTTCTTCTATATCATCCTGTGAAATATTTAAATATATGAAATTCCAATAGAAGTTCAATTCATACATTACATTTTTATACATATTACTTATCATGATATTATCACAAAAATCTTTGGTCATATTTGGGAGGGCACTTATTAAATCATATTATCAGTTTTATTTTTAAGAATCTTATAATTTTATCTAATCGAAAAATGCTTGGTATTTCCAATTTGCTTATTATAGATTTTACGCGACATATGAAATAAATATTAAGTCTGCTATGTGTGTACGTACTAATATTTTTCTTTATTTTCGATCAAACAAAAAATCTAAGGGCCTTTTTTATTAATTCCAAAAACAGTAAACAGCCACTTACTTCAGATTCATCAGCTTCTCTGTATGATGGGCAGCTAATACCAGTAGAACAGGACCTCGATATCTCTGGTCTAGTGGCAGGATCACAGCCTCCACCAACTGGAGTGCACTCCACTCCTCGGACTTGGACGCCTTCACCACATGACACTGAACACTGTGGGATAACAATAAAGTTGAGAGGAAAATGACAGCTATTTAATACTTATAGTGACTATTTCTAATGCTAAGCAGAAGTATTTCCAGTAGCAATCTACTCCGGCGTCTCTAAAGTTCAATCTTATGTATCAGATGCAAAACCTCACATTTCTTGTACCTCATACCGGGTACTGCTATTATATTTTAAGGATATAAATGAATTAAGGCAGGTATATAGTACAGCTAGATTTCGGAATTGTCTGAATGCGACCTTCAATATTTACGTTCACTTAATAATTCTGTAATGGATTTGAAGTCGTAATTCTACAGAGCTTTTGATAATTTAAGTTACACTAAGAATTTTTACATTAATTGTCACCAGGGGTTCTTGAAGAAGAATTGTCTGAGGGATGTAGTTAAGCTTGAATGAAATAAAATTTCATGTCAGGCAAATTTATAACGACAGTAATTAGAATTTCTAATGCAGATGATACTCTGTACCCAAAACAAGTCTATAGTCCAAATTATAGTAAATTTTTCGGTGACAAGCAAAACTGGCGACACACAATAAGAGATATGCATGTCGATCTGCCCTACGTCCCGAGTGCTTTTATGTTACTGGTATTGATTCACGATATATGGATACGTCGTTACTGCCATAAGCAATTGCTGTGTATCTTTAAGTCTTTCTCTTAATTTCTTATAGGCTAATTGTTTTTCTTCATAGTTGCAAACCACATTTATTACCTAGCCATTGGGAATCATTTAAAGTTCAACTTGTGTCTTGTTTGTTTGAGAACTGACTGCCAGGGAATTAGCTGAAGATTTTTTTGCTACCTAGTCGGAATCGTTGTTTACTCTTAAACTTTCCGTATGTTCTCTGTGGGTATTAGTCTTGTTTTTCGGATTGCTATTATTTATGCGATCCCCATCCCGCAACTACACCGTGGCGATTATGGGCACAACTTACTTGCAGTAGTGGACTGAGATAGGCTGATGTTGATGATAATGACGATGATGACACTGATGACTAACAATTCACAATGTACCCGTCGAGAATCGTGGGTTGGTATACCAATATTAGGACCTTATCCAGTCTTAGACATCTATTTAATAAAAGAACATTGTCAATTCTTTCCAAAAAGATCCACTGCACAAGTATAATTAAAGCAGTAACAGATTCTTCGAACTTATTGCACTAAATTAGTAACGGATCCTTGGCGAAATTCATGAGACAGCTTATAATTCTGCAAAGTTTTTAAGGAAGCGTCACGATGTTTTGATAATACTGAAGAAACCGTGTGCAATCAGGCTGATTTAGTTTCAGCGTATTTTAAAAAACAATTAATTTTTAAACATAACCCAAGTTAAAATAACTTTCGTATTCTATGTTGATACTTATTCAAGTAGTCTGTCTTAAGAATCGTTGGGAGTAGTATATTATATTGAACTTAGACTTTGTTTTTTTTTAGTTACACTTCAATGAATCAGTTGGCGACTTATATTACTTACTCGAGTAACAGATAGTTTGAAGGAACTTTTTCAAAGCTCTCGCCAGCATTCACTTGTATAATATTTTATAAATGTTTGCTTTGAAAGTCGCCGTTACGTTTTGTTCTTACTTTTATTGGATATTTTAGTTCGGTATGGTTTTAAGTTATTAAATTATAGGCAAAGACGCGATGTTAGAATTTAATTATTTCTGTTTCAAAAGACACTACGATTTAATTTGTCTATTGGACATCGGTTGGCAGAAATCATGACAATATCTTTGAAAGAAGCAATATAATGACATCCGACAGATAATATTGTTACTTATGAGTGTCTTTCTTATTCTGTGTCAGTGCTTAGGGGAGTATATTGGAATAAGCTCCATGCTAACCCTAGTTGTGGAGACAAACAATTGGACACACAAAGGGTTGTATCTATATCGAGTTTCTAACAATACTGTTGTTCTATTTATAGTCAGCCATGTACATTCGCCTTCAGAAACTGAGCCTGACCCGGGCCTAGACGTAGGCTAAAGAGATTTTTGTTCAAAATCGCAGGGCAGTTTTTCGCATCGCCTACGTTGTTGCCTGTCGACCGCCAGGACATGTAGCCGCAACTATTTAGGTTGCACTACCAACTGCACTATCTACAGATGAGGTTGGCTTGGACTCCCAAGATAGAGCTCATAAGAACACCGTACACCCAAACGCTTTGTGCGTTGATACAACCTATAAACCACACACACATTGCCCGTAACGAAACAGCGCAGTCATTGGTGTTCGTTAATATATTCCACATGGAGTTTGACGTGAACACGAAAAATAAATATTTTTAAATGAACACTTACCCGTACATTGTTACCGCGGAATAGTTACGGTGCGTACAATGTTATTTATAATGCTTTCAGTTGTGATATAAAATTTAATGACGTTGTATATCTCCTGATATTTTCGGAGAATATTACCGCGTGAATAAAGTCATATGACATTGTAAATATAGGGCGTTAGCGTAGTTTCCTTTCCTTATATTTGCGTCTTAACAATGTGCCCCAAATTTTTATCATCAAATGGGTTGACTGGCAGAAAATGCTATTCGAGCGTTAAGCCTTCTCCTCGTAACCAACAATAAATATAAGAAAAAATGTATACATAGAAGTCGTAATGATTTTCCTCGTGCACAAATATACAATTATAGAAATCAATGTATATATATACATATGTATATAGCAGCAGATATTAAACACAGTAGCGATGAGTTTCATTACAGTTCATAGTCGACAAGCTCGACTCGATGAGCAAAACAAAGCAAATTAAACAAAGGTACAAGAGATACTGACACGAGTAGGAAGAAAAGGAAAAAGGGGACGAAAAACGTAACACAATAACTATTGTTTCACCTAATTATATCGAATAAAAAAGGACATGGATCTTGCCTTCGATTGTCCAGTTTTCGATTTTTTTACATCAAAGGTATTTTCAATTATTTGCTCAAGTGATTATGACAATATTAATTTAAAAACCCGGCCTGTGGGTTGACTGGAAACTTCCACTGAATTTGCTGAAATTGCATTCATAATTCTATTTTACTAATTTTCTTTTTACCGCGTAAAATATTTTTATTTATTTACCTTCCATTTAACATTAGTGTAAAATTAAACACTAATGAATAAGAAATTTATAAGCTGAATTGCGTTTCTTTTTGCATCCGTATAGTTACGTGATGTAGATTTCTTAATCTAGTAAAAAGGTTACCCTCGATATAAACTTGACATAAGAGAAAGAGATATAAACTCGGAGATAAGATCGGAAAGTTAACATCTTAAGGTTGTTTGATAGAAATAACTCGAAGCGATAAGGCTGCATTTGCATACTTTGCATTTTTTATAAATGTGTTGTGTATTTACATTGAGCAAATTTTTTTGTTGAACTCACCCCAGACCAGGGCCCAGCGACCCAGTTGGGGCACGCGTGGTCATTGCAGGGCTGAGTCGACCTTGGCGCTGGTGAAATACACCCTGGCTCTGCACTAGATCCTGTATAAACACCTTCAGTTATGCCATATACATAAAATTAAACAAATGCCATACTAATCATAATCTTCGACGTCGCTTGGGTACGTCTCACATTAAATTCTTTCAAGGCCATTTATTATTGGAGATAAACACGTAACATCACGCCTCTAATTCCCGAAGAGGTAGGCAGAGGAGTGTAGTATACTGCCACGTTTCACCAGTTACGTTTATGTTCCATGGAATAGGTGGTGGAGCTATTGCCGTACACCGGGCACAATTCCAGACTCCGAGTTTCTATTAAAAATACTTAATTAGAAAACCCAATAGTACCCGACCGGAGATTTGAACCCAAGACCTCTCGATCGGCATTCGGTACTATTGGGGATCTTGATTAATTAAAGAATAATTTATATTACCATCATTTTATTATAGTCAATACATTGAACAATTTGAATCTCGCTGCTTTAAGAGTTCCCATACTGCCTTCAAGAGTTCTACTAGAAACAATACACCAAAGAGCATACCTGGTTCATAGGTGTCCGCCCTGGAGACGTTAGCTGATCGCGCGCAGAGTACTCTTCGCGTGCGCACTCCACCTCCACAGGAGACGCTGCAAGACGACCATTCGCCCACGTACCATCTGCACACCAAAATCCAACGTCATCAACGAAGAAAATTCACATATTGGGACATTTGGACTCGTAAACTTGGTCTCATTGTTATAAATATGTAATTTTGAATTTTTAAAAATAATTATTTACAAAGAGAATGTTACAAATCGTTTTTTCATTCATTTCAGTGGACGCGAGTAGGTTAATGATGATGATGACGATGACGATGATTTATTTCAAACATAGTTTTCGTTCTTTCGACCGTTCAAACACCAGTAAGACATAAATATGCAAGAAAAAGTTTTACAATATCAATGCGAAACCTCGTATGAATATTCTATACATGTGTACGTACGAAGTCCCAATTAGCTCTCTGTTATACCCACTTCATAGTAACTGTTACTCTCTGCTTATTTCCACCGCAGAGCAGTGGTAGTTTTAATTGTTCGGTTCTATCCTAGAATAGTCCAATGTACAACTGAACAGGCACTTTTTGGACAAGCTTGCTACATCCTAGGCTATACCTCGCTTTGCATCAGGTGAGGTTGTAGTCAGAGGCGAGAATAAGGTGATTTCCAAAAAGTGGAAAGGTTCAGTAGGCAAGTAGCCTTAATATTAAAATGCTGGCAGCTCAACATGAAGCAGCACACGCCGATAATTTACTCCTATCTTTGTCGTTAACAACACGTGGCCCTATTGGTAGACATTTAAAATATAGAAATGATGTAGAAGTATCTGAAACTGGCATGTTTCACACATGGCGAGAATGATAAATTTAGAAGAAACATATCAGGTCCGCGAGGATCTTAACAGTGATCTTTGGTACTCGTTGTCCTCTCCCTATCCCGTAAGGGACCTGGAGTGATGATATAATGATGATAATAACCGTAAGTTACAAGGTAACGACATACTTAAAAGGACACGGGTGCGTGTTGCACCGAACTACCGAGGCGGCAGGTTTGCTGGAGCCGTCACACAATTGTTCGGGAGCATCTGTTCCCGTGAGACGATCCCTGCACACCGCTAGCGACATCTTGTAGCCTGAAACAAAATAAACAGATGAGATTTCAAGAAAAAGGGAATCAAATTTTCCTTGATGTAAAACATTACATAATACTATAAAATAACAGCTGGCGTATGATTGCAGATGAAGTATGCCAGGTCTGTGACGATAGAGATACTGGGCATTTGGGGTTCGCTGCTACCTCTTAAAAAATCTAGCGCGATGGTACAATAATAATAAAATTAACAAGGAGACTATTAAAATGGACCATCGTTAAATGTTAATATAGTTTTCTTTTCGAACGATTCGCTTGCTCTATAAAAATATATAGAACCAGAAGCAAGATAATATTTCGAACGAAATGAGACCACAATGGCGCTATTCCCGGTATTAAAACGAATAACAGAATACGATAAAAACCGACAGTGTTTAAATAGTCATTAGGTAAGCGGTTCCGGAACAGAAGTACACGGATATAAAGGCATTTATTGGAATGAAGAGGAAATTTAAATTTTAGATAATATAATTAATGTACAAAGTTTTCAGATGCGATAAGGTCCTATCTAGTTTTACAACATCGTTGTTATATTTATTTATTGCATCATTGTTATCCGACGAGTATCACAAAGAAGATAATAATATCTGTACGTTTACACATACCGATATTATTATCATTATTATCATACATAAATGATTATAACATATATATATATATATATATATATGACTGTACTATGTATTGTGTGACTGTACGTCCAGTTATCAGTTCGGTCTTCTATTACCTAAAATATGTATCACTGTCACCGCATCGTACTTTTATTTCTTAATCCGTAGATTTTGCTAAAATAACGCAGTCCAACCTGAAGGTAACAAACTAATATATTATATGTTACCATCTAGTTAAAATTATACCTACGTTTTCCATTGAAGTTGATCTCTCTGGTGTTTCCCACTAGTGCATTGCCACTCGCTTAAACCTTCCCACAATCTGCTGTGAATATTACCTTCTTGGATGTTACCAGTTCAGAGCTTTTCGGGAATAAACCGAGCTGTTAAGTCTTAACAATGGACAAAAGAAGCTAGTTCTTCATCAAATCATTTATCGTTCACTTGTTAGACAAACTCTTCGGAATCAGAAGGTCAGGCTAGCTTACCAGGTTCACCAAACATGCGTAGACAGATTTCAGAAGCTCTAGAGAATATTATGGGGAACTGAACGCTATGGAAATTTTCCCAGGATGCTCTCCATGGCCGTTACAGCAAATGATATTTAATATTAAAATAGACGCAGATATTAAAATGCAAATTGTTCACAGGACAGAATAATTTATACTTTAACACCTCACCTTTTCAGTGGTCGTTTCCAGGCAATTTACCGCCGCGTTCGGCCCAGCGTCATGCTAATGAGCGATTAAAAAGACGCACAAAGTCGAAACTTCTTTTGAATACGAAAATATGTAAATACAGATAAGTTAATTTCGTCCGGAGATTTGCTGGGCTCAGATTGTCCGCGAGCGATGCCTTTTGAGCTCGTCGTCTTGTCTTCTGTTTCCAAATTGTCTTCAAACGGCTTTTGTGGTTTTGTACCGTTGTTGCATACTTTAATATTCTAATGCGAATACATATTTTACTCAGTTTTTTGGATGTAGTGTGTCAGGTACTTTTCTGTTTTTTTTTTGGGAGATTTGTTTGCTTATGTAATTCCTACCAGTAACGTTTACCGGCAAACAAAACTTAGGACTTTTGAAACTAAGGCTAAATAGTTTTTTGTAGACATGGGTGCGCTGTTTTAGGACGCATCATCGGTCCAAGACCGAACGCTAGATTGTCGTCCAATATCTAACTAAAGTCACGTGGAAACGAATTGTTGCTGTTGTTAAAAAAGCAAAGTTTTATTGCAGTTTTCTGATAGATATAGGACCGTGGACATTTCCATGTTTAACCTCATCCATAGAAACGGAACAGTGATATTCACTAATTACATAAAAAAAAGCGTAATTGATATATAAATATAGAAGGATAGAGTGAGGAGGTGAATATCTCTAATGTATTACATAATCACAAAACTTCAAATTCATGCTTTGATTCTGTAGCAAGTGATATTTTCGATACATTTTCACTGACACTGTCGATATACTATCTGCTTTATACTGACCGAACGTCGTTACATATTATGCAAGGAGGGAGAGACCATAATGGACCGATATTATCTGCATTTAAAATACGATTCTATTTCGGGGCGAGCAGCTATTTTACTCTTCTAAAATGTAGTCTTGTTGGGTATATTCATGGTAGTCGCCAAGATAGCTTTCTCATTATAATGAGTAAACATTGGAGGATGTTATACCATGCGATGCATAGTTAAATACATTTATGGAAAAGTTGTGTTTGTAGTTTATTAGTTGTTCGGTGACCTGATGGCCAATTGGGAATTTCGAAAATATTAATATATTATAGCAAGTTGGGTCACTTTTTTATCAGAGCAAAATAAACGAGCAGTCATACAGTGTCTTGTAATAAGTAAATCTTGAGTGTATAGATTGCATTTATAAAAGGTCTTTAAATACATCATCATCAGGTCAGCCTCTTCCGTTCCACTGCTGTAAATAGGCCTTTCCCAAGGTGTGACATAACACACGAACCTCTGCTAATCTCATCCAGCCGCTGCCACCCGCCTTTTTAAGATCATCATCATCATTATCAGCCTATTCCCGTCCACTGCTGGACATAGACCTCTTCAATAGCACGCCACTGAGATAGATCTTTAGCTCGTCGCATCGAACTGCTGCCAGCCACTTTGATCATCATGGTAGTGATCTTTAAATACGTTAACAACAAATTGATAACTATAGTATTGGAGATTTCAGAACATTACTAATTTATTTCTATGACAAAGTTGTATTCCAGAAACTTGTACACGTTGTTATTTTTCAGATTTCTTTTTGTTTCTCTGCCGAACATAAGGATATGTTGGGCAGACGTTTAACACCAGATATGATCTACTTCTTTCTTTAAAATTCATACGGAATTTTAAAACATGTTTGTGCCCTCACTATTTATTTTAAAAAAAACTGTCATCCACAGTACATTACTACACAAAGCTGTAAATTATTCACCGCCTCGTTTCAAGGCAGTAATGACGGCTCGGAACAAAGGAACGAGGTAAATTAAAAATAAAACCTGGCCGTGATGATGGTCGGCGTCTGTACAAATGATGGCTCGGGTTTGTTTTGAAAAACAACATGCGGTTTTTCATTTTACCTTAAAATCGATATTGTCAATATATTACGACTAATATTTTAATATTTATAGGCGCGTTGACTCAGTGGTCAGAGATCGTAATGTTGGGTCTGTAGTTATAGGTACGACTCCTATCTAGGGTATTACATATTTATGTAATCATTGTTTCATTATTTGGGTTTAAACATAATTATATGTTGAAAAAATTGTACATATGTGTATTCAGCAGCTGTGTCAATAGCCTCTTTCCACAACAAATGAATTTGAACTAGAAATCTAAATGTATGCATTGAAAGAGAATGTTTTGATATTAAAAAAAAACTGTCAGTATAAAATACTCAATACTCCGTCACTGACAGTGCATATGCCAATTTGCATTGATAGTATATAGTACATCTAAATACAATTATTCCAAGTACTCGATGACATCAAGAGTTATTAGCGATGTCTGTATTTTAGGATCCTTGTGTTATATATCCGGTTTGAGGGCAATAATCATAAGTGATTATCAGCCCTTGGGAAGGTACAAAGTTTTCAGGTACGCAGTCTTCTACGCTAGTCAAGAGAAGGTCGGCAAACTTCACACAACACAGATAAGCGACCTCGCTGCAAGCGGCGGGAGCTCACGAGAAAGGACCCCGTACAGGTCCGAAACTAGTCGGGCCATCCCGAGAGAGGAGGTACGTGAGTTAAGTCGATACATTTTTAATCATATGTATAAATACTTACGAAACATTTAGAAGTAAAACACAGAGAAAGTTTTGGAGAAAACTAATTTGTAAAGTTATTCTACTGTAAGTTAGATTTCAAATTTTTTTTAAGTTAAAGTCAGAAATGCCAGGATTTGAACCTACGGACGGCAGCGTAAGGTTTATAAATCAAAACCGTTGTAAGTGCCAGTAAATATCAGCACAACGTTCCTCCATTCTTTAGAAGTGGCCACGCATCACTCAGGAAGACTCTCTTTTCGAGATGACCATCAGGTCAATTTAAGGCTGCATTCAGACGTTAATAGACTACCGTGACTTCTCGACCTAAATTGCCATACTTACCTTCGAACAACGGAAACATCTCTCATTTCGTTGAGAACAAATCAAAGAACAAAAATTTGTTAGTGTTCTGCAGAACACCGTTATGTGAGTTAAGTAAATACAATATTGGATATAGAATGTCCAGTATCGTATTGTACGGGTTTTGAGCCGTCAGCCATCGCTACCTTTGTGAGATTATCTGCTGGCCTCGCTGACCCGAGACAAACTGGCCCTCTTCACTTCTCCAGACGTTTCAATTGTTAATTAGGTGTCAGAGCACCAATGATAAATGGGGTACGTCAGACCCCTTTGTCGGTTAAGGGGTTGCAATACAACGGTTCGGACTTAATGATCTTTTTAAGAGAATTATATTTTCCGAGACATTGATTGATGGGAATAGAAGCGGTGTTTTTGGTAGTACATTATTTAATTATGTTTTCTGCTTTGCTGGAGTGTGCGCTTTTATTTACAAGCTGTTATTTGAGTAAAGATACACTTTTGATATGAATTAATATTTACGTTCTATTAAGTCATTATGTTTTTTATATGAAATTATTATGATGGAAAAGACGTGTTAGATGTTAGATTGAGGAAGAAGTCTTGAATATGTAATGTCAATTAATAGACAAAGACCGCGAGTACCTCGAGTTATAGACAGAGACCAATATTTTAGAATGACTACTATAACAAAAAAAATGCTATATTTTTATTGCATCAAACACCAGCTCCAATCATTTTTATCAGAATGTTACAAAGCAATCTATTAATTCCATGTCCCAAATCTCCGAAGACAACGGAAATTAGTATAATTTATTGGGTTTCTATCCCATGTGTATTACTTACGCATACCCACGTCTCCATTATCATCGCGTTTAATAATTGAGATGAGACACGTAAATTAAAACACCTCAAAATTAAATTTGATGAATATTAATTGAAACAAAATGAATCTTGCATAACTTGAATGAAAAATCAATTTCATTTGTTTATTGATTAACACGCCATCTTTTAACGATTTTGTGAACTAATTAATATATTATTACTAAGTATTTTCTTAACTCAATATTTTATGCTACAATCGAGGAGATTCTGTGAAGGATTGCTAATCGGGTTCATCTCGACGGCAGAACAAATAAGGCGTGATATCGCAAGCCTAAATCTTATCTGTATGTTCATCTGTCGCGACTTTCTTAATTAGAATTGGGTTACAAATTTTTGCGCTTATAAGACGTACCGCACACTTTACGACTTAAAACCGCAGATTCAAGTCGGAATTTTATATGTTGTTTTTTCACTGCTTTTTTTTCATATTTAGTTAAGTGGTTTTGTTACGTAACAATAATACATAAATGCGCCTCACATTAGTAGCTCCTCATGAGCATCCATAAACAAGTATCAACGACAACTGCCAAGGATCAAAATGCAAAAAATATCCATACAGCAGACCTAAGATTTAACTTCTGACCCTATGAAAATGAAATGGGACCCTTTTCGATTACAAGCTAATAGTCCATTATTATATCTATGCCAGTAGTCCATGTATCTATAGTTTTTAATAATTCTGACGTTTCCAACGCACACTGGCAACACAAAATAAATTACCTATTTTTATCGCAATAAATATAATATATTTGAATTTGAATTTGAAGGTGTAATTGTAAAAATAAACATATTCATAATAAAACCATAATTTCATAGATAGTTTTAAAATCTAGGAATTTGTGCAAAAGACGGACTTATTGGTTAGAGGTATTTTCTACCAGTCAACCCGTGGCGCTGACGAGAAATTGCAAAATTTAAATTTTTCTAAAAACTTGACATTTTATATGTCGAAATAAATTTTAATCAAATGCCGTTAGACATTAAGTTTTCTCTATGCTACAATTTAAACGTGATGGTGTCACAATGGAATGTTTAAATAAATAATTTTAGTGTAATATATATAACTAAATGGTCATCCCATTAATAATAAACAATACACAATACCAACGAAGTCGTTAATTTGAATGTCGCTCGTAATTTGCTCACCGCAGCAGCCATCAGCCGGCTGCTGATAAATCAGAGGGCTAACCCTTTGTTTTCAACGGAGCGAGCTTTCTTAAGGATTAGGGTCGTTTCACACTGGCGACTGTAGGAAATTCAGCTATTATCGTATGTACGTAACCTAATTTTCTGCTTTGCTTAAGTTTACTTAAAAAAGGGTGCAATTTTTAAACAGTGAAAAATAAAGTAATTAAACCAGTACGTTTAATAAAGTGCTTTGCACTTACCCTTAAAACTCACACCAAAAATTGAGCATTTTATTATAGATGTAATAACATTGCGCCTTTGAATACAAGCACCTCGTAGCAAACTGAACTATTAAATTGCATAGATATTTCTATTTGTCAGATGATAGGGAAAAGACGCGGTCAATAAGACATATTAAATAATTCTAAAAACCAAAATTAAATTTTAAAACTAAAAAATGTTATTAAAGCAATATTTTCCGACTAAAATCAATGTTTTAAACTTAATAACAAATAATTTTAAAAAACTTAAACATTTTATTTTTTTTCGCCTGAACTGAAATGTACTACGACGCGGCGACGAAATTTAATATCGATCGCCATATGAAGTAAAACAGACATGGTTACTAATCTCAGATATATTTAAGTCTTATTCAGAAGTACATAAGTCCATTCTACATAAGTATAGGCACACATTTCAGATCCGTGCGGAATCCTATTTATACAATATTAGCACTTACAATATTAATAAAATTATTGTTCAGAGTTGCTTCTTGCCTACTTTAGGCAGCTGATGAGCCTAAACTTAACCATACTGCTGTATATCGTATTGACATATGATTAATGTACCCTTGTATTTATTTACATAAAAATAAAGAATTATTAACGTAACACGTAACGGATAGGCAGAGGAGTGTAGTACACTCCCACGGTCCACCAGTTACGTTTAAGTCCCCTGTAATAGGTGGTGAGCCTGATGCCATACACCGGGCACGATCCAGACTCCGAGTCACTACCAGAAATTCATAATTACAAAAATCCAAGAATTATTAATATATTAATATTGTAATTTATGAATAGGTACGTTGTAAACTATAAACTTTCTTGTTTTATTCTTGGCTACGCGTGTACAGGTCTTATTACTCAAACTGAATGGTGATTATTCAAAATTCTTAAGCCTCTATTTGTTTGTACGTTCGCTTTTTAATAATAATAATAATATTAATCGACCTATTTGTCATTCCGCTGGTGGAATACGGATCTCCCTCGTATTGAGATAGTTAAGGCCATAGTTTGCCACGCTGACCAAGTGCGGGTACACAGACTTCACACGCCTTAGAGATAGTGTAGTAATTTTTTATATTCAGAATGGAAAACAAGTCGACGGGCCACGTGATGGTAAGCGGTCAACGTCATCTATGTCTTTGCAAAACTATACAAGTGACCAATGCGTTGCCGGCTTTGAAGAAGAGTTCTCTTTGTGCATTCCACGAAGAACTTCATATCATAGCGTTCCGGGAAAACCTCACATGGAAGCCTGTCTAAGAGAATATGAGATGTTTTACCTACCATAACTCATATTCTCGTTGTTTCATTAATAAAAGCTTTTGTCGGTCGCGAGTATAAAACATATCCCCGGGACGCGGCGCTAGCGGATATGATGATGCAGTTTTCCTGTAGCACGAAACATGAAAACGTATATATTCCATTGCACTACTCAATGTCTTTTAGCTGCACAACTGTGCCGCGCGTTTGTTAAAGGAATAATGAACTGTATAGTGTGAGTAACATTGTTAATAACACTAATAATGATAATTATACTGTTAATAACACTAATAATGATAATTATACTGTTAATAACACTAATAATGATAATTATACTGTTAATGATACCTACTAAAATGTAATAATAGTATGATATAACAATTACGATGATTTAGCTCAGTTTGTCTATCAGACTGCCTCATTGTCGAGTGGTTGAAAGCGCGACTGCCGAACTTGAGGTCCTGGGTTGAAATCCCGGGTCGGGTACTATGGGAATATTCTAGTTTAGAATTTCTAGTAGTGATTCCGGGTATGGATTAGTGCCCGGTGTACGGCAATAGGCTTACCACCTATTCCATGGGACTTAAACGTAACTGGTGAAACGTGGGAGTATACTACAGTCCTATGCCTATCCCTTCGGGGATTACAGGCGCGATGTTACGTTTTAGCTCAGTCTGCAAAAACCTGGAATCTGTGTAGATACAACTTGATGGAAATTAATTCAGGCACTAAAATTGGTACCAACTCATTAAAGGTATCGGATCGGCGACCGATGTCATTTAAAGCTGTAGGCCTGTTGGAAATTTGAAAGAGAAGTACAGAGATATCAGTACTTACTTAACATCAAACGCCTACTTTTACTTTCTACTTATTGTTATGTCGTTCCATTGTTCGACACGAGTCTCCCCTTAGAATTATTCCTACATTTATAGAATAAAAAAGATAAATGGGCATAAATTTATTCGGCTGTTTCTAATAAATGCTTAACTTCGTTAATAGGACGCGGATTGGTCAGTGTACCCTGTTAGTCACAGCCAATATTCAATATGAAAGTTCCTTTTTATAACTAATTTAAGCAATAGTTTCCTAAAGAAAATGTTAAATATTTTCTTCATGAATGTTTCGATTAGGACTAATAAATTATTCGTCCAAATCGTCTTCAATGTAAAGTGGAACCTATAGACCTGTGGCTTCACCGCCCGCGGTAGACGATACCGATTATTTAAAAATCAGTTCGGAACTTTTAGATATTAAAACAATGATACATTTTTTAATGATATTTTTTTTTAAATATATTTTTTTCCTAGACTTGTTGTGGAATAAATTGCTTATGAATATGCTATGATTTGAAAATTATTATATTTTAAAAATTCCAGTTTGGTCATTATAATATTTAGGCTCAAAACTCGAAAGATAAAATTTTTTTGCAGTCGATTCTTTTGTTTTTATCCCAGGTCCATCTTAAAAAAACTAGGTCTTATTAACGTGTTTGCCACAACTATCTTTTTTTTGTTTTCGCCATGTTTTGTGAGCATTGAGGTCTTTTTGAATAGAACTTTTCCACCTCTCAGTAAATCAGTTTGTGTCGTTTTGACATTAAAAGGAAAATGAAATTAAATCTTGTTTGATAAAAATCTTTTTCCTATTACATGATATTTTTGTACTCATCCGATAGGTTTTAAGGCGATGTTTTATATTCTATCCTTGAAATTGATCTTGACAATCGAATTTTCAAAAATCATCTGTCACGAGCATTTACGCACCGTAACACAAAATCAGATGTCAAATGGATCGAGCTATACAGATAACCTGTCATTTACTTTGTAAACGTAATAGGACTGTCCTTGAGATGATATTCAGTTAAATATATCGAGAATATCCGATATATACAGGCATTGAAACTGCAAACATTGTATTTGCAATACAATGTTTTAATTTTCATGAAATGTTAATTTAGCAATGTTGAACTTCGACAATATGTGGAGTAAATAAGTTTTTTATTATCTCGACAGCCGAACGGGAGGTCCTGGGTTAACATCCCGGGTCGGGTACTATTAGATTTTTCTAATTTAGAATTTCAAGTAGTGGCCTGGAGTTTGGAATTTTGCCCGGTGTACGGCAATAGG
>DWJK01000110.1:0-28543 GCA_018248815.1 Croniades pieria auraria
GTTGTGAGTATCTCTAGTGTTATTAGTAAGATAGTACTAGGTCTCCGCTTTCGTCAGTATTGTTTAATAATATTATAAACGGAGTAAAGTGAAACTAGACAAAATCTGTATACGATGCATATATTATGCATTATGAATTAATATTAGATCATAGAGTTTAAGCGAACAAATAATAATAATTAAATTAGAAAATCAGACACTGGTTGAACGACGAATCAAAAGTCACCGATACTTGGTATTCGGTGTACCCTACTTATACCGTATAGAACCTGGCGTGATGGTACAACAATAATATAATAGATTAATATGTACATGAAAATATAAAAAATATGTTAATGGAATAGTCATAACATTATTGTAGTCGCTGCACGAGCAACTTACACTAACACATACATATATACGTTGCCTTGTTTCTTGCAGCCGGAGCACGTGTGGGGCTAAATCAATATCATAGCAAGTGGTTCTGTGCACTAAAACAAAATCATAAAGTGGTTTGCACTATCCGATCTAAGCCTGGGCAGGAAAGTCGGTTGAATTGAAATAAACATTACTTACATACTTTATGTTACATAGATTAATAATTGTGTAGATCATCACCATAATTATAAAATCGGTCATCGATCCAATACTGATACGGATCTTCTTTCAAAATGAGAAAGGTCAACACCATAGTCTGCAACGCTGGTCAAGCGTGTAAGTCATCATTATCGTCATCCTTTAAATGTCCACTGCTGCACATAGGCCTCCCCTCATCAGCGCCACTCCTGTATATTTCTATGAATTTAACACAAATTAGAAGTACAGATATAACCATCCCTATTATCTACAGATATTGTATTATTGTCGAGATAACATCTCGGTTAGTGTATAAACGCTGTTATAACTTTAGTACCAAAATGTTACACATACGAGCATATTCTTTGAACACGTCTCCCCCGCGAGACCACCGAGAGAACACTAGTAATGCAGCACTAATTTCATTGTATTTGTCCGAGTATTGAATACATACTCGTATGTGCCGTATTCGCTTCCTTGAAGCAAGACTCGTGCTGGGAATATGATATATTCCAACCATTTTCTGTAATAAAATGCTTTTCGAATATGTTATGTATTATACAGCACACGTTGCCAATGATCATTCCCAGCACCCAACCTACCAAATATCTTTCTTTACACAATAGAATGGACCAAGGCTACTAACATACCTGACCAAATTAATGAGTCAAGGTTTGGTCTAAACTACTCTGTAAGGGTAGTCGTTAAATGGCAAGCATAACTTTCGTCTGCCAACACACACTTGGGCAGAGTGGCAGGAAATGGATCTGTTTCCAGGAAATAAATTCGAAAGATTTTATATAGTTATAAGTACATATACGATATTGTTGGATGTAGACAACAAAAAAATATAGAAACTTCATTCCGTATTACCTCCAGTATTAAGACAAAGCGATATTGCTCCAGGGCATGCGCCAGTAAGCGACCAGCCAGGTCATCCCGCGCCTTCGAGCGAGCATTAATGAGAAATATTAATCATCATTTGCTAACGACTAGCTACCGATAAAGAGCTTTGGGTCAATCTAAGAACAAACAAGTTTATCACAGTTTAGCAGAGAATACCAAGTGCCAAATATCTCCGTCCCTGGAGACCTTTCGTGCTTCTTCAATATTCATCACTATCTTCATACGCTGGTTTTGAAGACCTCCGACTTCCCCATCAGCCAGCACATGACCTCTTTGGTCAAGATAGATGTCGCTGTCTCCTTCGGTGCCTGCATCCATATCTATTCGCTCGGTATGAAGTTTTTGTCATTCTAACATCTGCTATTCATTCAAAACGTCCGAACCCTTGGAGCGTACTATAATATTTATTTCCCTTTCTCAATTTTACATTAACACGCGCTTACACGATTATACAAAACACAATATATGTATTATATTCATTTTAATTTGTATTTTCATTTTCACGATGTAGTAGCGCACTTACTGTACCTCCGGGCTCTCTTATCCAGACCAAATTAGCCGGTCTCAACAGTATCATATACCAGACTTGCGTCCATAGAGACAAAAGAACAGAAATCTCTAATACTCTGGAATATATTTTATAGATGTAACAGACCTTCGTCCAGTTCACTTGGGGTTATGTGACCAGAGTAACTCTTGAACTGTTAACCCGACCGAATATAATATGGCAAGTCAGATCTGTATGAATATACATACGTATTTGGTAGTCGGTGTTCTCTACCTATCCCGGAAAGAACCTGGAGTGAGGATGTAATAATTATAAATAAAGACGTAAATAGCGTGTGGTAATTATTTTTAATTTCAATTAATTAAAATATCTGGATATTTTTTTAACAAAGTTATAAGTCCTTAGTTAATTAAAAAACTTTCACTGCCTCGAAGTTACAAGGCTCGCACGCTAGTTGAAAAAATAAATGCAACCTGCGAGCATGTTCATTGAGCAAATCTCATTAGCATAGAAATAGGGGTGATTAACGATCGATACAACCCTTTCTAGGATTAAGGTTTCACGACTTTGAATTATGGCGCTTTTTACGAGAGTTTCAAAGAAGAACTTATAATACATTCGCAGGGGTATACAGTAAATAAGACTTTAAAAAATGAGTTTTGATAAAACTAGCGATTCTTTCGACCCATGCTAAAAGAATACTGTGAACATTGTTCCCGAACGCGCCAAAAGAAGTAGAACTTTAAAATATACTTATTCCATCAATAAAAATTGGGAAGTTCATTGCAAACTGTCGCAAACAAACTTGCGAATCCAAGTATATGTGGGGGAAATGGCGACTAAGTAGTCCCAATTAAGAGCCTGGATTGAGTTTGCGGGTCGTGGAATCGAATTCCAATATGGCCACTGTCGTAAACCTTCAGTTAGTTAACTTAATCCTAATTTAGATCCTAGCACTTTCAGTGCTCAGTATATTCGACTCACGGAGAACTGTTAGTCATTTTATTTCGTCGCGGTGGCGTGTTTTCAATTTTATTTATTAAAAGCTGGTCGGTAGATATGCTCACGGTCCAATGTTCCACGCTTTTAACAATTCTGTCGTTGGTTTTTACTTATTTATTTATTTATTTACTCTTTATTGAACACCATATAAAGACATAACAAAGGGCGAACTTAATGCCTAATGGCGTTCTCCACCAGTCAACCCTTGGAGAATAGTATCGACTCAAATAAAAAAGGCAGGTGCAAAAAAAAAGATAATTGAGAAAAAACAGAAAAAATAAAATATGTAATAATAATAACAATTGAATTAAATAACTAATATAAATAAAGTAAAATAAATAAACAACAATAATACAATACATATAATTATGATACATAAATTAACTACTACATACACATTATTACAAATATATATGTATATGACATATGTATATATTGGTTAACAGTTATAGTTCTACTGGCAATAGTCAAATGTTTGCCTTTATCGAATTTGATTGGAATAGGAATAAGAATAACGAGATGTTGTCTCTGATTTACGGCTTCTAGCATGATAGTTTGGTGTTATCTGTCCAAAATTCGTCTAGGAAGTGTTCTCAGCGGGTAGAAAGATTTAGTGGAGTCCTGTTAATGATTTAAAGCCTGCGAATAAAACTGTTATAACTTATTTTATTACATGCACAATGAAAACAAAATTATCCGCAAATGTAACCATAATATCAAGGATGAATTCATCATGAAGTAACGATTCATAAATAATGCTCTACACATCTAAGTATTGTATATGAATGGAGGAATTTCCTTTTTATAACTTCGATATATATTTAAAGAGACGTGTCTGAAAAAACCTCTTAAGATCCTATTCAATATTCAATGCTTTTCTCTTTTGTGTACCTAATCTGAACTTTTCTAAGCATTACACTTTGAAATGTAATAAAAATCGGCTTACACTCATATGAGTGTGGGCTGAAAAAAGTACGGCCAACATTTTTGTTAGGTTTTGTTACTTTACTTTGAACTTTGTAACGGGTACTGTTAAGTTCTACCGTACTAAGTTACTAGATTTGTTTACTTTACATTGAGTACGTCTATACTGGGCATCACAGCTATTATTATTATTACAAAACATTATTTAAAAGAGACAGTATGGGAACTCCTAGTTAGTTTTGTATATTAAAACGTCCCTTTAAATAATATTTTTTTATAAACTAATGTAGTCTGCATTTCGGTTTTTATGTTCACTTTAGTTTTCTTAGTAACAAGAGGTGGAGCTCGCATTTACAGAACAAGAATCGTCATAAGCAAGCCGACAGATGAAAATTCAGCGTGTATATAATCGTACCTACATGGAACGAGAGTAAACAATCTTTGTATGAGAGCAGTTTTATTCCGCGCGAAGTAAAAACCTTCAAAGATGAAATTCTCGTTCGGCAAACAAAATGAAGTGGTTACGTACCTACAAGTATTTTTAATATTTTCCCTTTGATCCCCGAGATATGTGTGGTGAAATGCCTTTTAAATCCCAGTTGCGTCGCCTTAACAGTCTGTCATTAAGGCGAGCGTGGCACTCGTCAATGGAAACTCATTTTTCTAAAACCTATGCTCCTAAAAAATGCTTTTGTGTAGACCCTGAAGGGGGACTTAGTATTTAGTTACGATTATGTAAGGGGGATGGTATCAATAATGTCTGTCTTTCTTTTGATTTGTATCTTGAGATGCTTTTCAGGATTGGGAAAAGATCCGTGTCTGAAGTACTTATTGCATTAAAAAAAGGTAATTCGGTTTTTGAGAGTAAAACAAACTACAACTATTTCGTAAAGATTTTTTTTACTTCATCTCGTCATGGCAGAACCCTTACAGGCTAGGCTGTGAGCACCGAGTGTCAAATATCTTTTTCTATCCTTACAGAAATGACTTTCATTTTCTGCATCCATCGCTATCATTCACTCACGTTGGATACATTAATAAGCTTAAAGAATTATAATGTTATATTGAATATTCGACGCACTATCTGTTAATCAAATGTCATTAAATAAGGAGTAGGTGCGTATTTCCTCACTCCCTTCCCTATATTCCATCCCCTGTAGCCGGGATGAAAGGGGCGGTGCAGTTCAGTAAAATATAGCACAATTATATCGTACCCTATAGTTTCCGAAGTGACGCTCTTAATTAAGCCTTACCTTAAATCAACGGGTCCACATTTCATTTCGAAGGTGTATGAAGTTTCGTACTAAATTTCTATAGGGACCGTATTATGAGTCACGAGTAAATTATATCAGGTGTATTGTACAAAACTATATTGTTGTTCGTTTGTTCTGATATGTTACTCTGAGACAATTCCCAAATTTAATAACTATTTATTTACTTCACTTGATTTAGGAGTCAACACTCCGAAAACGTCAAATAACTCATTACTGATTATGTCATGCCAATACTGCAGTCAAAATAAACAAAATGACTCGAGCTGAGCTCCTAGAGTAATGGGAACGTGTTGCGCATAAATAAAATGCTTTTAAAAAGTTTTGGAAAGCCATTAAATAATAAAAGCAATCATGTTAAAATTAAAAATAAAAAAAACTGTGCAAAATATCACCTACGTCCACCGAAGCGAGCGATTAATGGATTATACATAGTAAAAGTAGGGGCTTTAAAAACCAATGAACAAGTATTGATATAGTACTAGGTATGCCGTTTTCTACATTATACCTCATCAGTTTCACAAAACCCAGACAAAAACACGAGCTGACGTGGCACACAATGCGATGATACTTTGGAAGTGATGAATAACGAGCGATGTCCTTACGCTGTACCGGAAGCGCTGAAAATACTCCATCAACTAGCCGGCTTCCGTCTGCGGATATGAAGCCTGTATCACGGCTTCCGAGAGCTTCTAATGACCTCTTAAGGCCGTTGTAGGTCGATGATGCAGCGAAACATATTTGTCTGAGCCGTGTTTGCACACGAACAAGGAAAATGTACTAACATGGGATGTATTAAAGGGGACTTATATAAAAATTACAACGAACAAACATAAGGCTTTTGTTATGGGAAGAAATAATCCATGTCTTGGGGGAGGAAGAATACATCTTCCGATCTTATGCCGGGATATCAAATATATCGGGACAAATTGCAGTATGGCGCAGCCTGCGAGAGCATAACAAGATGCCCTGACCGTTGACGAGCAGCAACGTAGGTGGTACGAGCTGTGCTCTGCGATCCCCAACCCGCACACCTAGCATGATGATTATTGGCAAATATCTCACAAGATCGGCCTATACACAACAGTGGTCTTAGACATGCCAATATTGATGATAGTGATGATGAAGACTTATCAAAATCAATTTCAGCGTCTGAGGTCTTATCCAAATGAACCTATCATTAAAAGTAAATAATTAATATCTACTATTCATAATAAATAAATGAATGGATAAATAGATAAACGACAAAATAGTCGACTGCCTCGGTGGTCGAGTGGTTGCAAGCGCGACTGCCGAACAGTAGGTTCTGGGTTCAAATTCCGGGTCGGGTACTATGGAAATTTTCTAATCTAGAATTTCTAGTAGTGACTCGGAGTCTGGATCAGTGCCCGTTGTATGGCAATAGGCTCACCACTTATTTCATGGGACTTAAACATAACTTGTGAAACGTGGGAGTATACTACACTAATCCGCCTACCCCTTCGGGAATTACAGGCGTGATGTTACGTTTTTTTTTATATAAAATATTAATTAAAGTTGGTCATAGGCAATTGAAAACAAAATATTCCCTACTGCATAATAGCTCGTCTATTGCGAAAATACGGAGTAAGTTGTTCGTTTTCTTCCTGTTATTTTTATGTAGGCCAGCGGGAGGCCACCGAGCCTTGCTTTATATGTTATGCAATCATTATGTATTTTAGTTATAAATAATAAATATATGTCTCATTGATTTATAAAAAAAAATGATTTGAACGTGAGGAAAGCTTAAGCAAAATAGTTCGTCTATTTCTTAATTGATGTAAAAGAGTTCGTCTATTGAAGCGTTAAATACGATTTATTGTTATTTTAATTGTTGTACGCTATTGGTATTTAAAAATGAAATCAAAAAACAAATTCTATGTTATTTGACATGCTACAGAATCTAAACAATTCAATTGATTTATTTACTTTTCAAATAAATATGGCACAAAGCTATCGAATTTGTGAAGAGTTCGGAAAAATAGTTATTTCCGGCTTTAAAGACTTGTTGCTGCCCGGACCTACGGTACAAAGTATCATCCAGCACTACATAAAGAATGAAACTATTCCATGTTTAAAGAAAATTGCTCGACCACCTAGCACAAGTGAAGTAGAAAACGGTTTTCTAGAGAGTAATCGAAAAATTCATCGTAATAGAACTCTCACTCTTCGATGACAGACATGATTCCCATAGACCTTTCAGATGTTATATGTAGGAGAGTATTCAAAACAACGGGGTAAGGCTTTTACACCCTTAAAGATAAGTCACTGCCATTTCAGTCACAAAAGAAAAAAAGGCTAAAATTCATTCGTGACTACCACTACTAAACTTCCGGCCAATGGCGAAGTATGATAGGGAGCAATGAATCGAGTTTTAAGGTAACAGTCGGTGGCAAAAAAAAAATTATTCGGAAGAAAATCGAAGCTTTTCATACTGATTGCCATGAAAGAAAAGTTAAGTTTGCTGGTTCTGTCGTGATATGGAGCTGCATATCAGCACAAGGGGTTGGTAGAATGTAATTTGTGGAAGGCATTATTAATGCTACGAAAAACCAAAACATTTTGCAAGAGAGTCCGCTCTGCCTTCTGTTCTGATGTCAAAACATCAAGATGCTTTCATATTTCAACAAGATGGTTCTTCAAGCCACACTGCGGAATCAATGACGACATGGCTTCTTTCATTAGGCATTAAAACAATTGAATGGCCATCAAATAGCAAAGATTTTTCATCGAAAAACGAAGAAAAACTGCGCAAAAGTCCCTCAAGGTCGAAGGGCGACTTGAATATGAAACTTGTAGCTGTCTGGGACTTCATCACAGCTGAAGAGTGTGCAGAGTTGGTTGCATCTATACCTCTACCTATAAAGGCTGTAATTGACAGCAAAGGAGATACGACCAAGTGGTGGACGAACTATTTTGCGTGGTATGTAGCGTAGACTTACTTTTTTGGTCAGTGATGTTCAGAACATGAATTTTATTTTTTATGTAAAGAAAAGTCATGGAAGTAATAAAAATATGTGAATATAATCTTGATATAATGCTAAAGCAGTGGTTTATTGTTTGTTTCTCCAACTTATCTCATTTAGACATACTTTGTGGTTGAAAACAAAGCGTGCCTTAATCTTTTTTGGTAGATGAACTATTATGCATCGGGGCGTGTATTACGTTATGAATAAACGCACATATACGCGTATATGCGTAGCAGGTCAGCTCTGTAAGAACTGAGATGTTTGGCATTCGATGCTCCCTGCCTACTGCGTAAGGAAACTGACGTGACGATATACTCGGAGTAATAATGTGTAAATAAACATGAATGTATAGATGTCATTTCACATAGGGATATCATTCCACTTCTTAAAATAACATGGGAAAATAAATATGTAATATTAAGATTTAGTTGAAGCAAGCACAGCCCAAGGCGGGTCCGTTATAAATAATTCCAGTGGAATTTATCATAAAATGTTGACAAGGGTTTAATCGGTATTTGGAATGACTTAGTACGCACAAAGCCACAAACGATACGATGTTTAGAAAACACGATGTTTATTTGTAGATATAATGTTTAGGTAAATAAAATTGATACCAATGTTGGCTGATTTTGGGGCGTGTTTACAGACTTGGCTTATATTTGGTGGCCACCTTATCATAACTCATACCAAAGGCCCGTGAACACGCCCACTGTGTCGTGTGAGCAATGGATGTAACACATGTTGACAATAAAAATTATGTCATACAACATATATTTGAATTCATCATACAAGCTGTCTACCCGGGAATCTAAACACGGCCGGCGCACGCAATGACAATCGTGTATGAATATAAAAATTCTAAAGAATTCCCGATAATTAAATATATTGTAACAGAACTCAATATGATAGTGTGATAGTGTGATCGTATATTAAAAAGCATCGACTATCGTTACTCACAAGAGGCAAAAACATATCTAATTAGTATATCATCATCATGTCTTTCTCAATCCATTGTAGGTGGGGGATCGTAGAACACTACCCGTGCCGCTTATGGGCCGTTGGAGATCGGGATATTTAACTATGCTTAGGTATGGATTGCTATACCAGAATCAGTAGACCGTAGATGTATAGTAAGGTGCACCATGGGAAGGTAAGGTTTGTTTGGTCTCCCAACATTGAGCTTTTAAAACCTTATACCCCATCTAAACTTTACGTGATTATATAGACACTGTGAGAGATATTAGGATTTAAAACTACAGAATCTTCATCGTCACTTGGGTTGACTGGTAGAAAATGCCAATTGGCATTAAGTTCGTCCTTTGTAAACAACAATAAAAAATAAATAGTTAAATAAGTAAATATCCACGAGCGGGCAGTGGAATTAATCATAGTTCATCAATTTCTAGGCATTTGTACAGTGAGTTATAGCTACTAAGTAAACAGGTCGAATTGTGCACTAGTCAATTTCTCATTCGTCGGCATACAATAATACCTGACCATAACCAGAACTAGTACTAAATTAAACTAAATACTGCTAACTACTCCGGAAGTCTCGGCCGCTATATCAGAAGACTGACAATGACTAATAGTTCCGGCCTGTCCGTGCAATGATTTGTGCATAGTTAACTATGCGTGGTAATAATTATGCACGGCTTCGAAGCTTGTGAACCTTTAAGGCTTCGGTTTCCGAAATTACTATTATGTTTATTGTATTCATCATCAACACTTTTGTACTGCCACTGCTGGACACGAGTCTTCTGAGCGAGAACTAGGACGAGATGCACAGTTAACATATCTTAAATATTAGAGAACAATTTGAAGAACTGTAGAGTATGTAGATTTAACGAAACCTATTTTCCTATTATTGACAAAGACAGATCTCTAATCGTTAAAACGTTCATAACCTGTAAAAGCAGCACACAACCTGTACACGCGAGAATTTGGCTCCCTCGCACACAGAATAGAAGACTGAAAGGGAAGATAAACGAACACTGTTAATTTTGATATTTACACAAATGCGAATATTAAGGAGTGGAGACCGCGACTTGGCAAACGTAGCGTAGGACGCCCTCAAGCTAGGTGGAGTGACGATATACGCAAAGTTGCTGGCAGTGGTTGAAGGCGAAGAGCTGAAGATCGAGCTCAGTGGCGTGCCATTGGAAAGGCCTATGTCCAGCAGTGGACGTGAGTAGACTGATGATGATGATGATGATGAATGTTAAATTGTATTTGACTTCCATTCTCAAACTTAGTTCTTACATTGACAGCGTTAAGGTTTATTTATTTAGTGCTATGCCTTGGCAATATAACCCATATAACAAACCCACGCCCAGAGGTGGGAAGCGAAACTGTCGCGTGCGATATACCCTAGACTTAATGTACTAATCCTCCAAGTCGCTTATAGGCTTTAAGGATAGTCCTATACACAGCTCGTCATTATCTATAACAAACACTCAGTACGACAAATGATATCAATTAATATAGACGAGGCATATAAGTCAAGTTAATGCACTTCTCCCAGAGAACTTAATATTAGTGACGTTTTTTTATTACGTGCTGTTATATATATTCGTATACTCGTTGATTTAGTTAAGAATGTGTCCATCCTTATTTGGCCAGCATGGTGAAATATGCTCTAGGCCCTCCTCAGTTACGGATTACAGATAAATAAAACGGATTGTATATTCTTGAAAAAGCTTTCTTTTATTCTGTTGACGGGTTAAAATAAAATTTTATGTGCAAAATGTGCATTTTATATTTAACCGGTTTGAAGATAATAAATAATAAAAATAAAAAAGTTCGATCACCAAACATACTGCTACAAAAATAAATACATATTTATTTTTGTAGCAGTATGTTACCAACATAGATATTTTTCTATAGCGCCATATATTACTTGAGTGAGGTAGTGAAATAAAATGAAAATAAAGGGGCGAGTAATTTCCTGGGAACACATCAGCATTACGATTCCGAACGCGTCGTACGTTAAAGCACTGTTAAAAGAAAACATTACATTTGGCGGGCATAAAGACGTACGACGCTGCACGTGACGTCACGGCCGGCCGTCATCGCTCAAGACGCTACCCCCGCCGGATATTATACGATGACCCCTTCAGATATACGAGTAACTACACATGAATCTTATTCTAAGAAGGACCTTCATATACTCACTTGACAGGCTTAATGGAACCTTCAAACTTTCGTTTAAATCTAAGTACTTACCTAGAAATCGCGTAAAATATTTGATGTTGCTGATATATCGCAAAATTCCTAGAAGCTGCGTACTTAAAATATAGGCTGAAACAATTCTTTTTAACATATTGTAGGATTTAGTAGTACTAAGGTCGTATGGGTACTCTATATTTATAGCCGGGCTAATATACTTTTACTAGTTACTCATACATATTAAAATAAAGACGCTGACAAAACAGTTCAAGGTAATTTGATTGCTAGAATTGTAAAAATAATTCTCTTAATCAGGTCCAATATTATCGTTTCTACATCGCGCTACACTCTGGCACACGAACATGAATACTACTAGCAAACCCTCCATTGGCTGTTTCTATCTTCAATGTTATTTCTCGATGGCCAAAACTCACAGTAAGAATTTGTCAATGGAAACATCAGTAACACAACTTTTGCCTCTAAAGATGTATAATACGCTCGTATGTTGTGCGTCATTTTCCTCGTTAGTGTTCGCGCTCCCGGAACTATCTTAATGTGACATATTGTTGTCATTTTGTGTTAATCGTTGTGATCTATATCGACGAAGGGGAGGGTGTTGTTTAGGGGAAGTGTATGATGGTGCGAAATTTTCTGTGCTTTATTTACTTGTGCCCTCGTAACGACATCTTAGAACTCTTTGTATACCAATGCTGTCAACGCCTGCACCTAAACTAAGGATATGGGAAATATGCCTAGATCTATGGTATCCGGATCATATGAAGGTAGTACTTATGGTGCCTTTAAATTCCACATTACAGAAGCGCACCATAAGGTTCAACATCATCGTCCTAAGCAGGTTCGAGTGCTGGACGTAGGTCTCTACAATAGCACGCCACTGAGCTCGATTTTCGGCTCTTCGTTACCAGCAACAGTAACTACCAGTCACTTTGCGTATTGCATCTCTGCACCAGCTGTAGGACGTTCTGACCTACGTTTTTCAGGTCATAAAATTAAAATACTGGAAATGTAAATATTGACTAATAGTATATTTTCATCCAACGATACTCTTGAAAAATAATGTATTACATGTCTACCATATTAAAATATTCCTGTCCAATATACATTTAAAATACAGTACTGTATTATAGAGGTAACGTTGATCGAATTATCTAATATTATTATAAAGTAATGCGTTGCCTAATCTGTTTGCGCTTCATACCACAAGTAAATATACTGGCAGCGATACGGCGTCGTGGCTCATCGCGATTAATTCGCTTAGACTAATAAGCCCAAAGCCAATATTGCCAATGGCGCAGCTAAGAACCTATCGTATTGCCTACCGTAATAGTTCCCACTTCGAGGGCGGGAAGTTCCATTATCTACGTGACTGCTATATATGCATGCTACTGTAGGCGTGTGTGTTTATACTATGCAGTTTCCATGTTTCAGTGTAATATAGGGTATGTTTCCAAACATTAAAATATTCAATTGCGTAATAATGAGAACTAACATCCAAATTAGAGAACTTATGAATATCAAAAATAAAGGAGCTTATTTAAACTGCAGAGGGTCTCACCTAGAACATCTTTGCAGTTTAAATCAGCTCCTTTATTAATTACTAGTTTCACTATTTCTTTTTGACTCTGACGGCAGGCTATGTGTTGCATGCAATACATAAAATATAATTGTGAAGGTCATAGAAAGGATATCGGGATGATTTTTTCATATTATTGCATTGTCATCGGTCCTCGATGAGTGTGCCAAAATTCAAATTAATCTGACATTTCAAAGTCGCTCAAAATTACGTTTCAAAATGTCCGTTACAAACATACATACATACATTGATACATAGATACAACCGAAGCTAATAAAAGCGTATTAATACAGAAAAATATACAAATGAAGAGAATGATGCACGGTGAGTGTAGAAGCACATAAGGTCAGTAAGGATAGAGATATCTGGCACTCGGTACCTTCTTCCTCACCCGGATGGAACCTGACGTGACATAACAATAATAATTAAAAATAGATTAAAAATAGTATGTTACAGATTCTCCGTGCCCATATATCGCAAGTCCAAACTGTTCAATAACAGTGAAGTTAAATCAGCATTAGGCAAAACAATTTCATCATCATCGTCATCATCAGCCTGCACCCGTCCACTGCTGGACATAGGCCTCTCCAATGCCACGCCACTGAGTTCGATCTTCAGCTCTTCGCATCCAACTACTGCCAGCCACTTTGCGTATGTCGTCATTACGCCTATCTGGAGGGGGTCCCACGCTACGTTTGCCAAGTCGCGGTCTCCACTCCAGAAAACAATTTGCTTTGTTCTACCGCCGAAATCGGCATATCACTCACATACCCGCGGGTACTTGCACTTGTGCGTTCCACGTTTGATTGTCGCGCACGCTATAGGCGAGGGTAGATACCCAAATGGCTCTATTGAAAACTACGCTTACATATTGTAAACTGGCTTCATGCCAAGAGATTATCCTTGGCTCCGGTGCAATATTTGTGTCTCACGTTCCCGTAGCATTCGGGGATCGAAAAACTTTTCTAATATTGTGCCCGGGACGAAAATACTACGCTCGGGGATTTGCCTACTGATCAACGTGCCTTCTGTGGCGTTTGTTGATGCAATTGTTCCTTTGTCACCACACACCTAGTTTTTTGCAACTTTAGCGTCAATCGCAAACGATCTGTACGATCATTTCTTAATAATTATTTTATACTTTAAAAGATGAATATGGAAGAACGAGTTTGTTCTGTAATACATATATTTCCGAGAGGACTTATTTGTCTACCTGACTTCATGATGTAATAATCATAGCAAAATAGGGATTGTTTGTTCAGATTATATCGATCGGGAGGTCCTGGATTCAAATCCCGGAACGGCTGCTACTGGATTTTTCTAATTTAGAATTTCTAGTAGTGACTTGGAGTCTGGAATTATGCCCGGTGTATGGCAATAGGCTCACCACCCATTCCATGAGACTTAAACCTAACTGGTTAATCGTGGGAGTATACTACACTCCTCTGTCTACCCCTTCGGGGATTATAGGCGTGGTTTTCGTTATTCAGATTAAAACAAAGAAAGAAGATACGACATTTATTCGAAATTTAAACATTTCAAACACAGAGACAGTCACAATCACACAAACGACATCATATGTTCATATGGGTCTTTGTTATCCGCAAAAACTGTGGGAACGGAACGAAATAGAAATAGTTTCGTACAAAAAGAACATTTTTATGTACTCTCGTAATTACAATTGAAATGTGAAGTCATATATATACTTTAATATTCTTTTATGTTTTATTATGAACCTGCTTTCTTTGTTTTATTCCGCACAAGCCAGTGTATTTACGAAGTGAATAAGATAAAAAGGCATATTTATTTACGCACGTAATATCTAATAAATCTGTGTGAGGATGTTTGTCAATATATGTACATGTTCTACAAGACGATTAGTCTGCGATTTAATTAATAATAATAAGAGACGAAAGTCGTTAACTTTTCTCCTTATGATTTAATTATTATTATATTATCACATCAGTTCAATTGCGGGGTAGGTAGAGAGCATCAAATGCCAAGTCATTGCTATGTTCAAAAAGGTATGCATACATACTGACTCCCCCAGCAGCCAGTATCTGACCTATTTGGTCAAGATAGATGAGTCTTGGTCTTCCTCGACATCTGTATTCATCAACATTTTGCATCTGTTACCATAATTTTACTAGATATTACTACACAAAACTTCGCTAGTCTGCCCGACACAGGCATGCATTTGATTTGTGCGACGTCCTTATTGTGTGTTCATGCGAATTCAATTGCTCTTCCTAATATGGGAGGCGGGACGCACATAATTAGGACTACATAGACCAGCATAATGTACTTATTAATGTTCTAATCGCCATATCAAACTTCTAGTAGGCACTCGAAGTCTGGAATTGTGCCTGGTGTATGACAATAGGCCCACCACTTAACATATTCCATGGGACTTAAACGTAACTTGTGAAACGTGGGAGTGTACTACACTCCTCTGCCTACCCCTTCTGGGGTTACAGGCGTGATGTTACATCGAACTTTACTTGTCAGTTTGGTATAAATTTAATCTACAGTGAACTGAGCTAAACTAGCATACAGCAGCAGGTTGTTTAGAGAGAAATACTTTTAAAAATTTTCGGACTTGACATGTTTCTTTTCTTACTTTATCTCACTTTTATTGTGCATAATAAAAGGAGTATCCGAAATGATAACTATAAATCGCCTGTTAATTGTGTTCCACATTGAATTTTCTGCAGTGATTGACGACTGAGTAACGATAAAGGGAAAGTGGCTGCCGGTGATCGGAGACGATGAACTGCAGATTGAGCTCAGTGGCGTGCTATTAGAAAAACCTATTTGTGGCTCATATTATTCGCTATATATTTTAGAGACTAATACAGTTTATAAATTTGATTTGTGTATAAAATTCAACTAACACGCTATGATACAAATTCTAAGTATGTTTTTAGAAACCAAATAAGATAATTTAATCACACTAACATGCACGACAGCAACACGTCTGATATTAAACTTCGGTATTGTAAAATTACCAACACAAGTCTGCAGCGCGCCAACCATCTTGCCATTATGTAAATGGCCGAATAACGAGCTCTGGCAGTAGATGGAACCGAAATGAGGTCTAATCGCTTAAAATTCATAGACGCTGCAACTGAATAATTATTCCCCGGTGGCCAAATACGCTGTTGTGAGACGGACTGCTGTCTCTAATTTATATTATTAAAGCACATTATAGTTCCACGAACTTAACCAATGTTCTCTTTATGGAACGCTGGTAGAGCTGGTTTGTTGTTACTGATTGCTGTAGCACCTACGCGAAAGTTCCAGCTTCGATTCTTGACGTTATCACTGTTATATCGAATTCTGTGTTTGTGATCTGTGTACTTTTCCGAAACTCGTTCTTTCCTAGCATAAAGTACATAAGAACTAAGTTCCTTCAAAGTAAGAAACATCCGTACTCGACTGTACACTTTTCCAATTAAAACTTCAAATATTTCCGTGGAAAAATATGACACTAGGTGGTTTAATTTATTCCCTCTTAAATCTTTTTACGGTATAAAGTTACTTTTAAAACAATGCGTAATAAAATTTAATACTTTGCGTTACTGTTTAATGTAAATGAAATTTATGGTTTTAGGATAATCGCTATTATTGAGAGATTGTACATGTCCCTGATAAGTAAATAGCATGCAATGGGCTACAGCTCACATTTTTGAATGCATTTTTACCTTGAGTAGAGGCTTTGGCCTCAGGAAATCGTTGCCCTCCAATGTCGATTCCGGAACATTCTTGTATGAATTTAAATAACGTTAGTAAATAGAAAAGTTGTATTATTATATAGTTATATATATTTTTCGTTTTCAATTATAGTCTTAGTTTTTTGTTTTTATATGTAGTGTAGAAGTAAATGAATATTTAGTTTAGTGTAATATGTAGCAAGCGATAAAAGTGCTTTATTATTATTATTATTATTATTAGTAACTTAAAAGTTTTAAAATCCATTGTTATTATGCTAACACGCCAGGTCCCTTGGCAGGTAGGTAGGATCCGAATGCCAAATACCTCTATCCTCAAAGAACTGATGTGTTTCTTCTACATTCATCTTTATTAAATCACATGTTGTTTGTGGTCGGCACGTGGTGCCGAACTGCCTACCCCCAGAAACCTTACAGCACTACCACGTACTCGCGGATGGAAGGCGATATTGCAAAAATATATGAAAATTGGTCAAAATCCTATGTTTTAACTCTTCTAATTAGTACAGGTGGTCCAAGAGCGTTTTAATTATAAAACAAATAAACTAGAAATAAATTAAAAATGGAAATTAGAATTAATTAAAACCAATTACATGACAAATATAACAGACGTTAACTAGCCGTATCGCAGGATGCATGTAACGCAATCGGGCATGTTTGTTCGTGAAGCGCATTCCCGCTCTCAATCCGCACAAACGACCCAGCCACGCTCCGGGATCATCGCAACACAATCCCGGGGAATGATTCAATAGATCAATGTCTTTTGTAGTGCCCTGAGCACACTAGTGAGGAGAACATTGGTCGCGTAAGGAGAATGGATATTTGTAAACAGGAATACAATTTTTTTATTCTTTTTCGTTGTTAGATTTTAGTTTAAAAGAAAAATGCATAAAAACAGGAAATTGTAGTTTCCTAGCAATAAACACAATATTATTGTACGAACTTTTACTCATGACTTTTATTGAACGGTATCCTTTTTATGAGTATTGATTATTATTTTTAAAATTGAATTGAAGAGTTGATTAAATAAGAAAAGTTGTACACGATGGTAATTTTTTTTTAAATAATTAACTCCAAACATTGTAAAAACAAACGCGTGTTAAACATGTGACAGTGGAGACTTAAATTCTCGGATATTTCGTGATGCTTGTTTTATATAGAACTAATATTCCTATTTGAGGGTACTTTGTTGTGGGTAATGGCACCGTTGTTTTTCTACAGATGGCCCCACTGCCTCTTGGAAGGCACTACTATCGTCTTTCACAGGTTGTTGCCTTTATGTTAAATATTACTTGATTTTACAGTTTAGTTTTTATTGGTTGTATTCAGAATGTAATGCCATATTACAACCCCCGTACATCCCTAGCAGGCGTTAGTCACGTACGTAACCCCCGACTGGGGGTTGCTGAGGATGTTTGCTACACAATGTGCAATATTGCCTTTTGTCTGAAAATGATATGGCCTAATTGAAGAACCGTTTGACACATTGGTTAATGTAGGAGTCTACTGTTATCCGGGCCCCAGGTTCGATTCTTGATCTGTTCGTATATAATTTTACGACGCACTTAGATGGGCCTAAAATCTACATTGTTTTTGTTTATTTCTTTGACTTTGGTATCTTCTTTGTGTGGGGCAATACGAAAGATTATTATTAGTTCCTTGCATATACATACATACATATGTTCATGGTATCCAAAATTTGAGGTATTTTGTTTCACTGTCAGTGTGAAGTTTTATATTTATTCCAATTCCTATTTTATTTTCACTTCAATGTCATCTTTTACCTACATTAAAAGCTTAGAAAATTATATGTAAAAAGAGCATTTTTTTGTTTTTGCTCACAGTGCCTACATGTTCTTTATTATTAAAAACTACGTTCTTAATGTACGGTATTCGTTCATAACATCAAAATTGTAAAATATATTGTTTACTCAGCCAAAATCCTGAGACCTGAGACCTACGCAACAAATCACAATATACTGCGGCTACAAAAGGATCCTATTGGAAATACTATTTGTATAGAACCCAACAAATATCTAAGATGGCGGTGACACTAAGGCGAGAGGTCTTCAAAAAGGACTTAAAAATCAACTGCGTCCAAGAAAAATCTCTTTACACTTGGCAGATACAATGGCAAGCTTGACCAAATTGGATCCAGTTCTCACTGTTGCGACTGTGGAGTCAGTGTCCGCGCGGACAACAGCACAAGTGGGACTTTTGTGTGTTAGAGTCGAATACTTTAATTTATCAGTAACAGAGAGTTTATGGATCTAGTTATTTAAACACAAAAAACCAACAAATCAGTATCACGAGGCCCAGACTCAGTGTTTTTGGTGCCATCGTCGTTGCCTTTACGGTTTTATCATACTGACCGTATAATCCCTCGATCGGTAATTCCATTGATCGAACGAATAATCGATCATAATATTTCATTGTCAAATAAGGTGCAACTTTGGATGTTAACCTCGATATACATTCGTTAGTTTCAACTTGATGTTATGTGACGGTTTTAAATCAGTTCTAAATTGTTTAAGCAATTTTGATATTTGCAATAAAATATTTTAAAAAGTATGCCGTGTGCGATCGCCACAACACAGTACAACATACGAGTAGTATCAAGATTCAGGTCGTGATCGCACCGCGCTCTCGAAGAAAATCACAAGTTCGGTTTTAGTTAGTCATTTGATTACAAAGTTGACCTGGAAATTCTGTAACACCTCTGAGGTGGTTAGTTTAAGTGATTTATGATTAACTAGCTCACAGTTCACCGGCAAAGCGAGTTAGCAACAAAGCAGCTAATATTATATGGCAACTCTAAATATAGCTTTGCAAACTAATTTATTGACTATTATTATATAACCGCGCCAGGTTCCCTGTACGTTGAGAGCACAGAGTGCTAAATATCCCTACCAGATCTCACGTGCTTTATAATTTTGACGTGAAAAAATGAAAAACAAAAACGAACTGAATATGATAAGTGCTTTGGATGATACCGGATAAGAAATAAAATAAAATCTCTGAAGCTTACAAACTTTCGTTTTTCAGTTGGAGACTAGTTCGATAGCACCGAAGACCGATGTGAAAAAAGCTGTTTTGGAGAACAAATACGGTACCTACATAAACATTTTTCTACGCTTGAAATATTGACTCAAATTTGTCAGCCTTTGAAAACTTATTGACTACTGCTATTAGCAAATCATCATCACGCCGTCATGACGAAGAAGCTTGTTACATTTGTAAGGATAGTTCTGTATCCTAAAATGCCAAATATCTCTTTAGTATTCCATGTTCTTCGTTTACCCCTTGAAAGACCTGAAGTGATAAATTAAGTTTATTCAATATTGTTTTTATTTCTGTGCTTGTTTTATTAGTAGCGCTGATATATACAAGAGGTAATTATTTGCACGTACGTAGGTACCGAAACCACCACATATTGACGTAACAGCGGCCATTTAAATAATTAAGGTCAGTGTATCTGGTCGGAGCGCGATCAGTCAGCGCCCGCGGTCATTTGTACACGTCATTCCGCTGCCTGGGCCGGTTAATCCATGACTAGTCGCTGTACGGCGTGACTGGATGCTAAACTTGAAATATCTAGTTAGCCGAGATTAGTCAATGCAGTGGACGAGATGAAAAACTCAACTAAAGGAAACTAAAAGAATGTGTTATAGATAAAACATATAAAATACCATTATCAACCTTTTTATCTAGCCATTGTTGCTTATAACAAGACTCTTCTCAGAATGACAAGCTGTAAAGCCACAGTTTGCCACACTGGCCAAGTTGATTGGTTGGCAGACTTAAAAATGGCGCTTGGATACGTTTACATGTTGTGCATATCCTTAGACTTAATCAGAGATTAACAATGCAAGTATTGATGGAAGAAGGTGCTGAGAAAGCCCAAAACTGACCTATCTTAACTAAATAAATAAAAACTGGCTAATAGGGGAAATAGAAGTCAAACGAAATTATGAATGTAGAAAAGACATCGGGTCTGCAAGAATATACATATTTGGCACTCGACGCTCTCTACCACCCAGAAAGTTAAATAGGCATGTTTCTACAGTTAACCCATCGATGGAACAGGAGGTGTTGAAATAAGTCAGTCAGTGTATCTGGTCGGGACGCGATCAGTCAGGGGTTTGTAGTGATTTGTACACGCCGTTCCGCTGCGACGGGCTGTTAATCCACGGCCGTGTGCAAAAGCATGATTGAAAACTGAACTTGTGTACCCTCGACTGCTCAATACATGCTAAGTTAGTTACGAATATGATAATTGGACTGGTGAATGGTTTTTTACATGATTCACCGATTTGTGATTTAAATGGTTAAGGTTTTTTTAAAATGGTCTTTCAGTCTGCAAATTACGTATGTATGTTCGTTTAATGCTTTTTTTACCTTTTGTTCGCAGTACGAGTGTTGCTTATGTTTTATGGAATAACTCTTTCCATGAATTTTCTTTCAGTTGATTCGAATGTTCAATACTCATTGTTCTTCTTTTTACTTTAATCTTCCCTTATCATTCATCTTTCCTCTAATACTTGGCATTCATATATCCTCACAAGTATTTGTGAATTAGGAATATACCGAAACAAAATGTCACCGAAAAAGTATTATTGTCTAAATGTATTTCTAATTTGTGAATAAAAATTTTTCAATGTACGTGGTAAAGGACCTTAAAACAGGAGCCACAGAATCTGGTTACCAGGAAAATATTCTACTAAGCTGATTAAACCCCATTTTAATCTCACTCTATATCATTAAAGTACTAATAGAAAAAAGCCAGACTTGATCATTGAACTTTCAACGTCTCTAAGTAATATTTGTTGGACAATTTTCTTTATTCTGATCGCACAATTATCAAGAAAAAAAAAACTATTTGTCAATAATATGTCATTAATTCATTTGTTATGATGATGATTTTGACTACTGCTATGGACTACTACATACTACTACATACTACTACACAATACTACACAATACTACACACTACTACACGCTACTACATACTACTACATGCTACTACTACCACTATTGATCATTAGTATTATTGACGTCACTAATTGAATTCCTTTGTCCAGCACTTTTGTATGTAAATATGACATTAAATACCGACTTGGTTCTAAATAAAAGTTTTTCCGCGTAGAGCATAGCTGCTCCTTAGGGAGCAAAGTTTGTGTTGAATGTGTAGGTTTACAAATTATACGATCACAAAGTACGCGTACATACAAAATATGCGTACGAAATGGCCACAATAACGTATTTGGCCGCGAGGGAGCAATTATTCAACTGCCACGTCTATGAATTTTAAGCGATTGGACTTTGTTCCGTCTACCGACTAAGTTATTATATTATATTTGCTGTGATGACCCATTTAGTTCGACTATTAACATGTCAGCAAACTGCGCTAAGGGCTGCGGGTTTGATTTCCAATAATCGAATTCGCTATATATTTCATATTTATATGTTTTGATTTGCTATTTGTACAAAATGTACATTATATCCATAGAAATAATTACGCAGATGATCCTTTCTGTAGGGTTGGGACTATAAGCGATATCATTGCTTTTGTCTCCTTTGCCGAGGGAGATCAAGACACCTATCGTGACCAAATAGGTCAATGATGATGATGAAAGAGTGATGGATGCAAAAGATGTATGTCAGCTTTGTAAGAATAGCGCCAAAATAATAATAACCCATTTTTTAAATTTTTTACGCCGATCAAAATGGACGGGTTACATTCGTGTCTACTTGAATATCTTCACATGAGTCACATGTGGTAACAGTGACATGATCCTGGCTGCGAAAATACAAAATTCTACAGCAGATTATTGTTCTTATCCCCTCCCCATGGTACCGTTTGTTTCTTTTGTTTGCCTCAAGCTTCTAATGTAGCAATATAATCTTTAAGTTTCATATATTACGGAATTTAGCGATAAACGTGCTTAGTATTGTAAATAAAAATTCTATTCGCTTTCTTATGAAACAGAACGCGTGAGAAAAATATGAGTATAATTTTGTACATAATTTTTAACGTAACATTACGCATGTAATTCCTGAAGGGATCATGTTTCATCAGTTCCGTTTACCTTCTACCATGGAATAGGTGGTAATCCTATTGCCAGATTCCGTGCAACTCGAGAATAGAACCCAAGATCTCTGGTTCAGTAGTCGTACTTGCAACCATTCGACCAATGACGCAATCAACAAACAGCATATGTTATTTAAATATTAACTGCAATCACTACTTCTTCGAGTAAGTAAAATGATTGGTAGAAGAAAGAAAAAGAACGAAGCGTATATTTTATCTGCTCTAGTCATTATAGAAGAAACGGCCCATTTCTTAAAGCAGTGTATAATTCATGGCGAAAATATGTATGAAATAAAACTCATAAAAGTTCAACGGAGTCGCCTAATACGATTTTATTGCTCACCATTTAAACTGAGCAGCGCGGCGGCGAAAATCCCAAAAATGCCCAGTTGCATTTCAAATTAACCAGCAGCGACCTTCGAAAAGCGAATTCAAATTTTTCAGTGGACACAGTAAAAACGCTCGTGAAACTGCTAACCTCTTTGGGCGGAGAGCGGGACGTCCCGTTTATTGGTACAATGAAATTAGCATAGTAATGAAAAATATTGGCCGCCTGTGCGCTGCGGCCGAGCCGCCTCCGCACCCAATTTGCCAGTGGTTCCAAATAAAAAAACAAGTAGAGCCCTTTCCATTGTGCTTACGACAATACATCAGTCAATTAAGAGTTCATAGTACAATTAGATGATGAGTTTTGAGGCGTAGGTAATACACATATCGGTCTCTACTATTATTATCATTGTTATTATATCGTCATGCCAGATCCCTTAAGGTGTAGGCCGATAGCACCGAGTTCAAAATATCTCTATCCTTCCATGGCTCTCTACGTTTATATACGCCAATTTGATGTTTGTATGTCTTTATTTGTTGAGGTTGCTCAGGGCGTCAAATTAGTAACCTGATGGAACAATTTAACACGGTCTAGCGAGTCTGTATTGCTGTTTATAGAACAGACAGGGTCATTTCAACAACACACGCGGCCACTGAAGACGCTGCGACAGTACAGAAAACTGTTCCGGTGATCACATTTTTATGATACTACGCGTGTTAATTATTAAACTGATTTTTCTAGTATGCTATCCAATTTCTAAAATAAACTTTTCTGCTTACCCAGACACAACCAAAGCAGTTTCCGGCAACGTCGACAGTCTTCCTATTACTGGATAATTTTAATTATAGGGTAAAATTAAACTCTTGCCTTCCGATTTTAAGACGAGAGACGTCTCCGACAGTAATAAAAGGAATAAATAGGCATATACTATGTAGAAGTTGCGGCTGTCAGGATTGACACCGAACTGATGTTACATAAAATGTCAATCCTGTCTGAATTGTCACAAATTACAAAAAGCAGCGACTGACATCAAAAAACTAATGTTTTGCTACTTTCGCACTAAACAATGTTATCTCACTAAAGCTACAGTTTAGCAGCTTTCAGAAGCGTAAACTTAGATTAAGCCAAAGTTTATGGACCTGTTTAAGTTCAGTCGCTCACCTGCCAGCCATTAAACTAAACTAAATCACTTACACATTTTACATGCTTTAGTATATTAAACACTACGTCATCTTTCATTTTTTAGCTTTTAATGTTATTTTAGCTTTTAATGGTTGGCATCGTTGCTACTGAGTCAGTAATATGTTTACATACATTTCTACTTAAATATTCTTGCAGTGCTTAAATTCTTGTTATAAAAGCATTGTACTCTCCATGAAATCAATAATATGTTTATTTCGTAAAAAAAACCTAACATCACGGCTGTAATCCCCGAAGGGATAGGCAGAGTAGTATAGTACACTCCCTCGTTTAACCAGTTACGTTTACGTCCCATGGAATAGGTCGTGAACCTATTGCCATACACCGGGCAATATTTCAGACTCCGAGTAACTACTAGAAATTCTAAATTAGAAAAATCTTGTAGTACCCGACCCAGGATTTGAACCCAGAACCTCCCGATCGGCAGTCGCGCTTGCAACCACTCGACCAACGAGGTAGTCAAATATTTGACATGTAAATATACAACTATTTATAATATCATCATGCCAGGTTCCTTACAGGGTAGGCAGAGAGCACCGAAAACTAACATCTTTATGTTTACAAACCTACCATGCTTCTTTTACATTTATTTCTCTCTTTATGCATGCACGTTAATTTCGCAGCCTTTAATATACAAACTAAATGAAATATATGATTGTTAACGACATATTCTCCATACAAAATGTTTTGCCTCCGTGTCTATGTCTATCAACTAGCGTGTTGCAGAGTCGTATACTGAAATATCGGCGGTAAACCCAAGCAATGAAAAGCAGATGTAAATAAACATATATTTATTATGTTTTTTTATAACCTACAGTTCTATAAAACAAACCCTGTTGTTGCAAGAAATAAATAAAATGACTAGAAAAAAAAAGAGAACAAAGTGAATTTTACTTTCGCTTTATTTATCAAAGAGAAAATGCCAATCTCTTCAAGTAGTGTGAGAATTATGGTAAAATCAGTTATGAAATACATAAAACTTAAGTTCAAAATTAATTTAATTTTACAACAGTTTACGATGCCGCCGAAAGTAAATACGTATTATTCAATCAAAGTTAAAATATGTAGTTTATCTGCAATGTAAATGGTAAAATATGACGCAACTAGTGTAACGGACAAGTCTACTCCCCTGCCCACTCTTTGGGGTTATAGGCGCGATGTTACGTTTTTCCGCCACAAATATTATCTATTTAACATGCGTGCATGGTGCGTAGTGTTTAATCCTCAGCTGACGCATAACGCTGGTCAGATAAGGCTCTGGACAGTGTCCGTGGAGCAGCCGCGGGCGACGTCCCGATATGTTGTACGGATGTTCTATTACACAGTATGTTTCGCTCCCGTGTTATAGAAGGGTATTTCACAATACCAAATTTAGATTTTTGGAAACCTTCACAAAGCAGTTATATTATTCTGAATCGCAATAAATCAGAAATTTACTGTTATTATTATGTATTTATAATAATATGAAACATACTAACTGTAGTAACTGGTGCTGCCAAGTGAAAAAAGAAAAATTCCACTGCTAACTCTTTTTTTCTCTTGTTCTCGTTTTTTTTCTAAAGTAACGACTATCCAAGACATAAACTTACGCATTTATCTACTTAGATTATGTATTTATAAGAAATGTAATGAATATAAGTTACATAAAATTTTATTGCTTTTACCAAATTTTTTTTTAGACAACAAAATAACATTTCGTTTAGTCAATAAAATAAAATTACAGTCAGTCTTTATCAAGACTGCATTAGCATTTTTCCAATAATTTCATATATTGCAAGAGAATCTCCCATTATTTTAATAGTGTATAGGTACTATGAATATTATCAAAGGAAAGACAGGATATATATAATTATTGAGTGACCTCCAGTAATAATGGGGTCAAGAAAAAAACTTTCTTTTTAAACGTTAATTGCTTGTTCATCCTCGAAACGCGAAACAGTAACTTTGCCACGTTCATTGAAATGGAGATCAGATATTGGGAACAAAATTTCAAACTGAATATAAACATACGGTCTCAGAATATCATTTGGATTATACGTTTTTTAGAAATACAAGTGGTCTAAAAGTTGACATAAGAATAAAAATTTTATAACAAAACAAATGACGAAACACTACTAAAATCTAAAGATATTAAAGAAAATATGAAACGATCCTTAAAATGGAAATTTTTCTCGTAAAAATCAAACTCCGCGTAAACATTTACGCACATAAGCTTATTCATATCCTCGAGTAAGTACATTATCATCCATCAGGAACCCATTATTAGCTGAAGAAAGGCTAAAAGCTCACGTTCCTGGTGCAGCCTCACGCGTCGTCCGCAAATCTGTTTAATGAAAGAGCCTCGTACCCGTCGTTTAGTTATTGTAAACAAGAGAACACTTCACAGCCACCGTTTGATTGTAAACAAGACAAGAATTTATTAACCGGAGCTCAGGTGCTTGTGTCACACATGTACGAAGAAACATATCTGGAACACGAGATATTCAGCGCCTCTGCTATCCCCATCAGCCTGTTCTCGTCCACTGTAAGACCCTTTGGTTTGCCGCATCAAGCTTTTGCCTATAACATATCTTTGATCTCATTAAGCCTCTGCCCCCAACCTAAAACTATGTAGGGTTACATACGATTAATAATTACCGACCACTGAACGCTAATCAAGAAATTTCGAGTCTGTCGAAACACACTGTTAAATATGTTCACATTCGTTATTAGACTAATCACATTAGTAGACTTTTTGTCTTATATCGTCTGTCGTTAATCGCTTGCGGTCGGACCGGTGCACGTTTTGTACGTGACTCCTAAGCTATGGGGTTTATGACGCTGTACAGATTCTAAATTATCGTCCTAATTGGATTCTTGTAAAATGTAACGTGTGTACCGGGATTTTGTTAATATATGTACTAACAGTGTGTCAAGAATAACTAAAGGTTTTTCGGTACATTTATATAATCGTATGGGTATTATTATAGTCAGCTTTAGCAAACAAAAGAAGGTATGTATCGTTAACTAATCCGTCCCCTCCAATGTCAGTAAAAAACACTTTTATTTACTTTTTTCACTTAATTTTATTTAATTAATTTTATGATACTGACAGGGATAGTTGTAATTACAATATGTTCAGTGATGAATTGTATACAATTAGGGATTAGTCAGAGTTCAAAGAGAAACCATTCAGTGCCGGTTTGCTACTTAGATGATTACACTCGGGAAAGTGTCCCATCCCTGTTCTGTAAAAGCAGATAATTATATCTAATATTATGATATAGATATTCGATATTTGTAAATGCAGATATTACCTTGGAGAATGTAATTTAGACAATACTACATAATTATTGTAGATAAGACCAGGTCTCATTAACTTCTATTCGAATATTGTAGACAAAACAGAGAGAAAAGTGCATATTGATTTGCGATTAGTATGAAGCAAATATTCTTATTTCTCTCACCTTTCTTTCCTCTTTACTTATTTTATATCTACCTACAATCATTGATGACCAAAACATTAAAATGTTTATCCTGAAACATTGACGTATGAATGACACTGGAGAAGTTATCAATTTCGTTGCGTAGTCTGGAATACTATTCCTCACCTCCTAACGGGCATTCTAATAAATTTTTTTGTCAGATAGACTTTGCAAGGTGCACAGGAGTGTCACATATCTCTATCCCCGCATATCCGTCTTGCTTCTTTTACATTCATGACTCCCTTCACACACGCGCGCCAGTTTCAAAGTCTTCTGACTCACACATGTGCTGATATCTGACCTTATTGATCAATAAATGTAAATTTTAAAACAATTTCGGTCACACTCTGTCACAAAAAATTTATGTTCTACATTCTGTTGTTATCGTATTAGATCTAATACTTTCTGTAAAGATATTTTGCTTATTTTGTTTGGTTGGACTGTTTTGGGAATAAACCAGTATTTTTTAATATTCGCATGCATTATTTGCCACTAAAATAATGAATTGTTTATAAACTTTTCAGTTTCTAACACGTGCATATTTCTGACGCGTCTGTTTTGCTGCGTATGGTAAGAGAAATGTGTTCTGTACAAAAATTGAGGCTACCTTGTAATGGGTAGTTTAAACCACCGGTTCCTTCACAAACATGTATAGAAACTATGGTCATATAATATGTTAATCAAAATCAATTAATAATTTCATTGTCGGCTCAACTACAACTAAAAATTAAGTTGTATATGTCGCTCAGCGAGCTATGGAGAGGGCTATGCTCGGTGTCTCTCTGAAGGATCGAATCCGAAATGAGACGATCCGGCA
>DWJK01000111.1:0-28514 GCA_018248815.1 Croniades pieria auraria
CGGCCTTAACCCTCTCAGTATGGGAGGAGACTCATATTCCAACAGTGGAATGTTAATGGGTCGATTAGAAAAAAAAAGAAAAAAAAAAAAAAAAGCGCAAAAGACGTGTATTTAGTTAACATTTCCCCATATAAGTCGCCGTTCGTTCGAAATGAGACAAGTTCCCGCCACCGCGCCGCAGCTAGCGAAAGTCGGGGAACGTATTTCCATACTGAAATGTCAACGTCAACTTTTGATTAAGTCGGACGACGGCTCGTTACGAAAAACATCACGTCTTCATGCGAACGTTCAATTTATTCACATTAATGTAATTTAATTGGACGGTTGTACCGTCGTCGTCTATCATCTACCCTCGTGTGTCCGTGCCAATTAAAGAATCGCTTGTTACGAGATATCGCTCGCTATCTATCTCTTTCGCACTCGCACTATTTACCGTCTCTTTTCGCAGCATGAAAACGTTGACATCAAAAATTGGTACCTCCATTACAGAATATAGATCTAATTGATGAAGTATATTGTTCAAAGATACTTTGCTAACCATTATGAGAAAGTTTTATGAGAACATTATGAGAACACCATTTTTAATTCGTTTCTTTAATGGGTCAGTTTACATTGTTGGAATTGATCGCAATACTAGATCTGAACATGTGACGTGTGTGCATGTTGTTTTATCGTTTGATCAGACTATCGCGTCCGATTGTGCTCTATCGGCACACCGCTGTCTCGTTTACGTGCTTCGCGAGAAATAGTTTTGCTGATAAAAGTAAACAACGACAACATCGTTGTTAAACACCGCGGATGCGTGTTTGTGTTGCAGTAAAAGTAAAAAACGGAAAGTGTAATCGCGCTCTAATGAGAGAGGGTTGCTGCCGAAGTTGAGTTCGCAAGTCGAGCGACAAGTTTGCAAACTTCGGAAGCCGTTATGAATAGTTCGACTAAGACTGCAGTCTGTTTGAGTCTGAGTATGTGGGCGCGTGCTTAAATCTCTAACTGAAATTATAAGATGCAGTCAGTTCATTGATTGTATATAATTATTTATGTACATGTTTATACAGTTTTCAAGGGTGTACCTACTCTGTAGTAGAACAATATTAAAATACTATACTTAGGGATGACGATGCATATATACACACATCCGTACAGGTTTTAATGTATGTATATTTCCGTAAATATTCTAACATAACATTTTAATACTAAATGTTTCGTGAGTGTTTATATACATGATTATATGTGGTACCGGCTTTACTCACGTATGTTTTCACGTACGTAAATTACTCGGGTCATCCTAAAAAACATACGTGCGTTAATTCGGTACATATATTTTCATAACAGAATCCATAAAAAAGAGTACAAATTCTCATTTATTAATATCAGTTTAACCAACTTATAAACACGCTGTTTCCGGATATTAATTGTCCAGCGATTTGTTAAGAATATTATAGGAGGTTATAACTATTGTTTATCAGTTATTGTATTTGTTTATTATAACGGTGATAAAGTTAATTCAGTGTTGCCATGGTACTGCTTAAGTATGCCTTAAATACAAATAAATTTTGTCAGAATAAAAAAATTGTTACTTGGAAATTTTTTTTTACAACTGAACATTACACGAAGTCAAATAAAGTAACTATCATTTATTAGTGAGTATTTTTTAGCCATCAAACATACTTTAGTAATACACTGACTGTATACTTAAGTAATATTTTTTAATACATATCCATCTAAAAAAAATTTTGGAAAACTTTAATTCGTTACGTTTATTTTATCAGAAACGTAAGGGTCGTTTCGTTGGAATCCAATTTACCATTTCAACGCTGCTAGGCATCGTACGGGTTCAGGTGTTTACGAAAAAAGCACCCAGAGGAATGAATACTAGGCAGTCTTGCTAGAGTATGCTCTAAACCCATACCCAGCGAGGCGATGTGAAACATTGCGGCCATTCTCTTTACAAAACGATTGTTACAACGAATATATATTTTATTACATTTGGTCGTATGAAGGCTTTTATTGCTGACTTAAAAATTAACAGTATTTTGCTAGTATAATGAAATCTCTAGACCCTTTTATCGAAATTATGTAATGTTTTTTTCGTAAACATTACATAAAAATTTAGATTCATTTCACCGTTATTTTACCGTAGCATAGGCTCCGCTCAGTTTCGGATCAGATGCCTGAGTGTGGAGATGTCCCAAGACATTTAAGTCATGGAACGTAACATCACGCCTGAATTTCCCCGATAGCGTACGCAGAAAAATGTAGTACTTTCTCGCGATTCATTAGTTATCTGATACGTCCCTCCAATGGAATAGGATTGGAATCTGTTGCCATCCATCGGGATCAGATGTGTATTTTTATTATAGGTGCAAAGGGTAAGGTTGTCTGAATGTTAAGCAATTCGAGTGAACAGGTATATAAGTGCACAGAAAAGTTAAATGATAATTGCAGGCAGTGCGACCCAGCTGTGCTTGAGCGTTATCATACTAAAAGTTGATAGCCCGCTGTGGATATGTGCCAAAAGGCAATTTTGCTTTCATACCATCGCTGCTGCATATGAACATCTGCAGTGGACCGTGAACAGTAAGTACTGTAGTTGTACTGGTTCTATCAGGCGGTTCAGTTAGTAATATTTAACACTAAGCTTTTTATTTTATATTCCCTGCTAACAGTATTTTAGGTAGTAGACTGCTGGAAACATTACGTCCTTTAGGTCATATCCCCATAATTTCTACTCTCACTTTACTAAAAGAATCCCAGCCGGACTGCGTAGAAGGATAAAGTGCAGAATTACTCCTATTTCCCAGAAGACAGAATTCAGTAAAATAGGTAGAGGATATGTTATAGTCGTATCAAAGAATGGCAACTTTCCAGATCATAGAAAAGCACAGGGGTTGAAAAAGTCGGTTTTTAAGAATAAACTGCTATGAATAAACTGCTGTTATCAACTAAAACATAATATCACCCCCGTAATTCCCGACAGGGTAGGCAGAAAAGTGTAGTACACTCCCACATTTCATAGTTATGTTGGCCTATTGGCATACTCCGGCACAGATCTAAACTCCGAGTCACTACTAAAAATTTCTACTAGAAAATGTAAGTTAGAAATATCCAATAGTACCGGATCCGGGATCTGAATCTAGGATCCTTCGATTGACAATCGAGCTTGCACCACCCGACTAAAGACGCAGTCAATATTAAGTTAAAGGCAGTAGAAAGGAACAGGGGTTGAAAATGTCAATTATAACGAATGAGCAGCTTGGACGGACATTGTTTGATTCTCAACTAAATGCTTATTATCAAATATACACAATGAAGCATCCACAGAAAGAGTAAGAGACCGTTCTTTGCCCATATCTATAGTTATCGAAAGTGTTGTCGCGCCTGTCTCCTTCCGATCGGATTGGCCGTCACGTCGGGTTTACGATCACGACTTGGAACGACTGCTATCGTATTACGACTCCTCGCACCGGGGTTGTACTTTTACAGGTTTTTTGTACTTCTCTGTGTTCTGCTATGAAAAAACCAAGCAACTGATAATACAATATATATACCTAAGATTAGTTCGTTCTTTTGTCAATGTGATTCAGATTTTTTTTCTCATCACGAATTCTTTTGAGATATAACGTTTATCTTACAATCTTAAATTGCTAGTTTTATTATTGTTCAAATATTTTTTGTCAATTCAATATATATTATAGTTCACGTTTTTGTCGCTGAGATTTAGTCTTTTAGTCCGTTCAAATTCTTTTGAGAGATAAGGGTCATTTTCAAATAGTAGATTGTTATGACTACATATAGACCAAATATTTTCTATTAAATGAAGTGATGATTATTTTACGCGTGATTAATGATAAATGGTGTTATTGGCAGCAGTTCCAAATTGGCCCACTTCATGACTCATACATCAAAACCGGCATAACACAACCTACTCAAGATATGACCACATTTTTCATTCGGCTCATGAATTTTATCATGCTTTTAATATTTTGGGGGCATCAGATATTTTGGGACACCTATTATCATGACAAAAGTTGAAGTTAAAAAACATGATACCAACCTTCGGAAGTGCAGTTGCACCTTCTGCTAACTGCTGACTGTTTAATTAAAAAGAGTGCTTGTCCGATAGGACCTTGAACCATGGAGCAAATATTTACTAACAAGGAAAAAATTTTTAACGTCAGGAAATAAAAGGATTTTATCGAAACTTTATTCTGTGCGGGTGGAACATAAATTTTGAGAATAAAAACAATGGGGTCGTATATGATGCGTTCAAAGCAGTAAAATATGCCGTAAAAGTGAAATCAAAGCGAAAGTGAGCGCCGTAAAACGTCTTACTGCTAGAGTCTTTGCTGTAATGAAAAACTCGTTCGTGAGCTTAAATATAAGGCTGGATACGTGTACAGGTGGAGTGTTCAGAGAAAAGCCCTGGAAATCCAAACTTAACTGGTTTTTAGAACAACTATGAAGGTTTTGACAGAGCTAGAATTCTCTTCCCGTGGTATGATTGCGGCGCTAAGTAAAATAACAGCCCTTTAATCTAATTAACTTTAGTCTAATTAACAGAAAATAATTCCCAGATCGAGCAAAGTATTTTTGCGTTTTTATAATTTAAAATTCCCAGTGGTAGCACTAAGACTGGATTTGTGGTCGAAGTATGGCAATAGGCTCACTCCTTATTCCATTGTAGGACGTATAACATAACTAGTGAATGGTAAGAATTATCTACACTCCACTGCCTACCTTTTCGGCGAAAAACATAAGTGATATCGTTATGTTTTTTTTAATGATACAGCATACGAAAGTTTACGTACCAACTATGATTATGTCGTGATATAAATTGGCGATTCATTAATTTATCGGCATGAACGGAACACGTCCACGCTCGACACTCATTATCGCGAAAATTCGCTGTTATTAACGAGACTCGAATAACGAATTGACATACGGTACGTTGCGAAAAACGAACATTAAATAACATGAGGAGAAAAAATGAGGTTATAGTAAATATACTTGTTTGCTTTCCGATTACTACCTTGCTTGTTTACAGATGAATAAGCATGAACAGGCTATCTGATGTTAAGTGGTCACCGTTGCCCATGGACATTGGTAACACCCGAGCAGTGACTAATGCGTGGAGGCTTTGAAGGAGAGCTCTGAATTGGAGTGATCTATTTAAATGATTGCGTCACTATGTAAGGTAGTTTGTCCAATTCGAAAGGTACAACAAAGAGAAAACTTACTTTAACACAAAAAGAGAACAGAAAGATTGTTTGTACTATTCTACAATATTTCAAATTGTGATAGTGTATTATACTGCTCTGCCCGTCTCTTCGGCCAATACAGGCGTGATGGTGTGTTTTTTTACAAATCGTGCCATTAGTTTAGAAAATTGTGCACTGAGAAAGATATTACGTAAGCAAATAAACGAAATAGACTTTACATTCACGATTTGAAAGTTTTATTCTTTTATAAATGTATGGATGCAGGGGTCAGAGGCAACGCGGCGAACTGACCCCGGCAGATAAGAGATTCTACGATCTCTTCGTGGGATAGATTACTTATATGCAGCGCGCACTGCTTCACGAATGTGGTAATAAACAGAAAATATTCCATCAGACGAAGGAAAACATCGTGAGGAAACCTGCACACCTTAGAATTTATAAAAAGAAAAAAAAAATCTAAGGTGTATGAAATCCGCCAACCTGCACTTGGCCAGCGTGGCGAACTACGGCCTTAACCCTCTCAGTATGAGAGGAGACCTATATTCCAACAGTGGAATGTTAATGGGTCGATTATTATTATTTTATTTTTTATGTGGTCGCTGCATCCCTCTACTGCAATTTCTAATTCGATCGTGTTCAAAATCTGTTAAAAACCGGATTAAGTTGATTTGCTTATCTCAACCTCAAAATGCAAAGTAACTATTACTGTCTGTATTAGGGTAGTGCAAACAAAATAAATTTATGGACATAGAATTTAATTAACTCGTGATATTGATTTTCGCAACAAACAAATTCGACGACATTTCCTAGGTAATGTGGATAGATTAAATTATATGAAAACAGTACTTATCGGCTATGTTTTCTGCTGCCTAATGTATGCAACTATCACCACGAGTGGCTGCACTTTCTTACAGTTACAGGTCGGGGTTCGGGCCCAATGCCCGCTTTAATTGGCGGCTCCCTGAGAACGCCGGGTTAATTATCGCAAAGAGATACAACACGTGTTATTATCTGGACGTCAAACACATACTAGCGTTAGCATTAGGGGCGTTTACCCTACATTACAGTGAGTAAGTACGTATGTTAATGTGCGCTTGGGAGCAATTCTGCTTGGGGATAAATGCGCGCATTCTTTGTTATATTGCATTATAGATATGTGTTGCTTCGACTATTTCGGCTGTTTTTTCATTCTTTGAAATATAATCTCCAGTGAAAGCAATAGTGTAGCTATATTGATTTTTTTTTTTTCTTTACGAAAATAAATACATATAATATTATAGATCCATACGAGTATAATATTATCAGAGCCTCTATGTTGGAATCGACTCTCCGCTTGGGATAAGAAGTCTTGTATCGAAGGATTTTTTTTAAAAACAATATTAAACTCTTGGCCACGTCGTTTTGCACGCTTTATTAAATGATAACAAGTGTTAACAAGTGCTTTGAAAGATTCGTAAGCCTGTCTTGTAATGCCGTTGGCGGCACCGAATAACGCCCGAGGCGGTATGACGAATGCAATTAACGGCAGTAACGAATGCTGTCGGACGTACACTATTTATGTTTCCTTACAGTCTCACTGTAAATATTTAGCCCTGGACGCGTCTGGCATCGCCCTTGTCTTATCTCTTTATCGGGCCCGTAAACGATTTCACGGGCAACTCCGGGCGCGGTCGCCGCCGACAACGTACAAGATACAGAGTTGTAAATAACCACCAGAAAATGGCACCGCACCGGCCCGAGCGCCGCTCTGATGTTCCACGTTGACAGCTCACGTTTGTTTGTATCGGCTTCAGTACGAGCAGATAGCAAATAGGTTTGGTAGACACGTGCTCGACGCAAGAACAGACACGGCGCAGTAAATCAGCTATCGGTGAACAAGCAACGTCGGCGCGGGCGAGTCGCGTGCGCGTGGGCATCAGGCGATCTTGGTCGATTATCAGCTAATTTATACGCGCCGCTCAACTTCTGTTTTCTCATATAATATTATTCATTTCGACACACCACAAACGAGCCCGCTAAATATAGAGAGCGGCATTCCGTGGACGCCTCGTTCTCAGTTGTCCAATTGTTTTATTGCCTTTATTCGATTGAAATTTCTTATTTAAATGCCACTTGTTCTCGGACGAGGCGGAGCAACGGTCCTATTTGCACTTTTACCTACTGCCGTTAACGGGGTGATGTCACCCGCCGGCATCATCACGAAGGGGGCCCGTTTTGGAATCTTTACGATCGACACCTCCACATCACATTCGCAAAAGTTCATGGACCGGCACAACAATGTGTGGACATGTCATTGTATTTATACTTATCTATCCACGATCTAATGAACTTCCGTGACTTGGCTTTGTTTTGCTTATCACGGCACGCCTTACTCGTTAGATTTAAGCTCTCATTCATGATTCATTAAATTTTGCTACCTAACATAAGCTAATGCACTTCCGTAGAAACGCTTCGCAATTTTTAATCAAACGTCAATCGCTTTTCGGCGGACACAATAAGTATTTTATTTAAGTTTAAATTTAACAGCCTCGTGATTTAGTAGTTAATTAATTTCTATACCTAGGATGCCCAGAGCCTTCAGTTTGAGTTTGTAAAACTTAAAGTACAATCAATGCACCTGTGCTGGAATGTTTTTTCCTAGTGTGAAGCGGAGGGGTGTAAAACATATAATCTATATAGTGATGATTAATTCTTAGTTTATAACTCTGGTAATTCAGACCTCGACTCTCGCGCAGGATTTCAGACTTTTCACTTGAGTAAATAGAATGCGTAGTAATCTCATGACCATCCATTCTATCCATCTAGCCTTGCATCTATAACACGAAGTCTCACGTTGGAGATGTATACGACGGCGCCAGGCGCGGAAAGGGTTGGTACAGGTAAACACGACGGTGAGTAAATAAACATGGGCAAAGGGCACAGGTGCGTGTGAACCCGCCGTGCGTGAAATTACTGTTTTGCCGCGGTGTGGTCTTTGAAAAAATCGTTAGGATCATTATACCAACCAGCAACCCCCGCGGACGATTCGCCACGGACACCTCCGGAGGCCATCATCATTTGTCCCTCCCAGGTTCATTACCCCAAGGGATGCGGTCTTTTTTCTTTATTCCCCAAATATACTATAAATGCATACCCATTTGGATGTAACTGTCTTCGTATTGCTGTGAATATGAATAATGTGAAGATATACGACTGTTCGCAGCTGAAACTCAATTTACATACCTACATATGTATGTATAAAGAGTCTTAATAATTTATAAAATGTACCCTTTTTCTTTTAACTTTGACCCTCTATTATTTGTCCCGCTAATAACTACCTCAAACACAATTTAAGTTGCAAACATTAAAAAAGAGAAAAAAATAAATCACCAGTGTCTGGACATTTTGAATGTCTCGCATTGTCTCCAGTAAACAATAGGTGATATAGAGAAAATTGATGCCGGGATTAATGCCCACGAATATTTATCTGAAAGATTATTATGACAATGTAATTAAATAAAAATTTGTTGCTGTCATTCATATTTTTTTAACGTACTTTGGTTAATATGGGCGCTTAATACTCTGGAGACACGATCCTGAGAATGACACAGTCAACAAAACCCATTGAATTATTACACAGATCAAGTGTATAAACTAATGTACACCGATGTCTGTATGATAACATTTGTTTTAGAGATGAGATCGAAACATCAATAATGGATCGACGCGAGCGACGACTGAGGTTCGGCCGGGCGCCAAGATCGCAACGATATCGTCGCTAGAACAGTAATCGTCAATAAAATCTCAATTTAGATGGTACCGATACCATGTGAGTTACGGACGGACAGACCGAGCGAACACGAAAACCTACTCGACGGAGGAATGCGCCCGCGACAGGACCTGCTAACGAATTAGGTACTTCAAATTGAGGATTACATCAATTTTATTTTATAATTTATGATTCCGGTTAGGTTTAAGGAAGGCTTTTAGTCGAATGGCATAAATGTTCGATGGCATACGTTGTTCTCCAAAGTTAACAGTGCAGGGCGCAGTACAAGAAGCATTCACCTGCTGATTCTGCAAACATATGTTGTGTGCGCCGGCGTGAGGGCTGGCTACGTCTCCGGCATCTCGTATTAATGATGGTTTGACGCCTCGCCGACAGCGGCACGCCTACGTCTATTTATAACGCAACTTTTTCTCTTTTTGCTCCCACATCACTGGCCAGTCAAAGGTACGAAGGACGTCGCAGTGGGCATTTAAAAATAAATTTGTCGAAAGTGATAAATGGTGGATATAACTTTTATTATTTCAAATTAAATTAACGATCCGAGCCGAACGTCTACCTTTTCTCACATTAGAGTATCTTATCTGGAATGATTGCTTCCATTACCTCAGAGAATGGACACGTTGTTTTGTAGCAGAGGAAAGATAAAGAGATTAATGCGTAAAGCAATTAATTTTGATTGAGGTGTATTTTATTAAGTAATTGTTTTTGTTTTTCATGTGGACTTGAACCGCACCGTGAAATATTAATATGTATACAGATTTGACAGAAAATGTGTGATACGCTCTTTTATCACGTGAGTAATAAAATTAATACGAATCTCCGTAGCGATAAATAATTAGACATTTTGTTAAATAAATCTACGATTATGTTGAAATAAAAGTTTTAAATATTAGGTCGATTATGCACAATATTATTTTAGAATTTGAAATGGGCATTGAAACCATATTTAATGTTTGCATAAAGAACACTTACGCAGGAAATGTAAATACGTGGGTTGCTTAATTTGTATCAATATCATCTACGTGGTAATAACAGCTGATACATAAATACTAAAATAGACAATATACATGCAAATAAACTGCAGCTTATGTGTAAACCAAACCAATGTATATTCCACTTAACAAGTTTTATTAAAATTATAAAGTTATTATGTACGCCGAAATCCGTATTAGGCGTGTGTCTGTTCCCACAGCGGGCTTTAATACATTTTCCATGTTCCAGTTAGCGCCTCATAAATTGATTAAGGGTCAGCGGCGACGAACAAAAGTTTTTTGTACAGTGGGACAGGTAATACTTAGCTGCTGCCATTCCAGGCCCAACAACGTACATACAAGTATGTATGTGTTAATGTGTCCTCGTAAGGGGAACTTTTGAAAGCATTTTTAGTTTACAACACCACTTCGCCTTAGAATATATCGCAGCTTTATTACACTCTGAACCCAATCACGTTTGCACGCACTTAAACATTTACGCATTTACGCAAAACATTACGCAACGCATTTACTATAATAAGCTTAGTCCATAAAAAGTTTTATTAAATCTCAATAATCCTATGTAACTGACGTAATACCATAGAATTTTCGAACCATTTAATGTAACCGTTCATCATATTGCGTTTAACAATTAAAGTCGATAACCATTTCGCGCCATGACAACGGTATGGACTGAACTAATTTCCTGTCAGGAAATTGCTTCCCTGTACCGAGTGGCTACCATTTCCCCAAGACCCACAGTTTAAGTCATCGTCTAAACATCAATCATTTTCTTTATAACAAATACAGAAAAAAACATGAATTACATAATAAGAAAGCTTTTTGTTAAACGTCAATGAGTATGGGTATTTTATTCGTGAGGTATTGTTATGAGATAGCTAGGTACTGTCTTTTTACTACCTTACTATTTTAAGGTTATTTCTTTTTTTTCTTTCAGCTTTCAACCCACATGTATTTCAAGATTTTTTTATTATTTTTCTACTATTTACGACAATAATGGAGACAATTTTGACTTATTCTTCGTAAGTTATTTATGTATGTAGGTTTACAAACTCGTGTTCCGAACAATATTATGACAGTCGAGCGTTTGATACACCTATACAAGTTCGACTACAGCAGTGCGGTCATTTTGTAATTTATCCGGAGAGTTTTGGTAAGTTTGAACAAAAAAGCATGAGGTGACAATATAAATAACAATTTGGCCCACCCCGTTCGAATGTGGTTCGCCCGGATTAGCATAAGAATGCCGCATCATGAACGCCCACGACCCTACACTGTCCGTTGTTGTCTCTTTATACATCGAACTTAATTTTGATTTACGGCTATCTACACAATTGTGCGCGAAACATTTTTCGAGAAAAGAATATACCAGCGCGCTCGCGACAAAGGCCCGTGCGGACGCCCGCTATCGTCATTATGCTTAGATTATGATATTCATGTCTGCATGCATATACTTATATTTAATAATACATAAAAATATAACAACAAAAGGCTTTATTTTGATTTGTTTTGCCTCATAGTTTAGCTGTTAAGTTTTTTAAAGATGAACTAAAAGATGTATACCTAATTTGGACGCCATGTTGTTTACCTACAAAGTTGTTACGTCACTGACACGCTCTGCGAGCCTACCGTGTAGCATTGGTTGATTAAACTTCACGTATTGATCACCGTAAAATAAAAGATTTGTGTCACAACGTAGATTCACGTCATCGCGGCTTAGCTTTTAATTAAAATAACTATTAATTTACCTGAAATATAAAACTTTAATACTTTTAATAATTTTATTATAGAAGGCGAAACACAAAACGTTGATGAATCACGCACCACAGTGGAGCGACATAATTAAGCGCTTCTTAAGTTTCCCTTATGCAAATATGTGGAAATATACCCGCGGGCTTAATTAATTGAAGGTAAACTTGTGTTTGACGTTAAAGTGATGTATATCGCCTAATCAGATCCCCTAATTATTTTAAAACACCTCGTAAATTTTAAAAGAACTTTTATATCTCATTAACCTGTATTTTATTCGTTAATGAAATCGCAGTGGCTTTTTTCAATTCGTCTTTTAAATTTATTATAAGTTAGGTACCTATATTATTGTAAGCTTATTCTAAAAATATTTTCACTCGAAGTGTTAGTGTATTAATGAAGAATAGATCGGACAAAAAATATCTTTAGCCCGGCTCTTTTAATAATAAGGTTATATTTCTCATGACGGCTGATTATGACGTAATGTACCACTGAAAGAACCTTCGATAGCTCAGTTGGTAGAGCGGTGGACTGTAGAGGAGAACCACTGAAAGAGATATCTTGGAGAGCCACTGTGCCTAACGTAACGTACCTATAACATCGTAAACAATGTCGATACTGTATTGTTCTCGTTTTATAAAAACATTAATAAACACATAGAATTCAAAAGGTTATAAAACCTATGTAGGTTATATTATGTACTTTTAAAAAACGATTAATCCACAAGTGTAACTCAAAGTCAAATTTTCAACTGTACCTATTACCTCGAACGTAACAACTTTAACATAAAAATCTTCGCTCTCTTTCATTTCATTCGTTATTTCATTTACTGTTTAAAATAGGTATAATATCATTTAGCATATTATTCACAAAGAAAGTTTTAAAAAGTTATCTGCGAACGCACACCATTTAAAGTAAACAAATGTGTGGCTATCAAAATACTAAATAATAAACGACAGTGCTCAGTGTTAATACGCATTTAAGATAATATATTTAACGTTACAAAAATAAATATCCGCCTAATAAATCGTGCCGGACCTTATCGTATTTCGAGGCACGACAGTAAGGACCAGATAAGGATGTGGGTCCTTTCGGTGGACGGTTTTATTGAACTTAACTTTTACGTTTACGTTCGACCGGCCGAAATGGTTTTGAGGCGAAACTTTTATTTATATCAAATCGGTCGTTGGGACTCGAGTGATTAGAGGACGCGCGCGGGGCGAGCGTAATCGGCGTTGCATCTTAATTTAGTTGTCTTGTATTGTGGGAGACGGGCGGCGCTACGGAATAATATTATTAGCTGCACCTAACCATGTCCACGTCAAAGGACACCGCCGGCACATATGTACTTTGAATGCGTTTATATACCTTGAAACTTAGTAGGTACATAAGTAAATTAAATGAATAATTTCCGTGAAAAATATATTAATACTCGGCAAACAAAACATTCTCATTCGTCCAATGACGTCATTATAAGGGAAAGAAATATACCTATTCTTATCACAACGATATTGAAATCGATTGTTATGGAACAATGATAAATAACAGTATCAGACATCATAAAACAATACATGTAGTTTGCGTAATTATATTCTTAATTGAATTGAATTGCATGGATATTCTTCTTATTCAAATGTTTTTCAATTTTTTTTTTTATTCCAAGCAAAATTATTTTTCGGCAAGGACGAATCCAGTGACATACAGCCAAAGACAATTATGTTTTTGTATCAGTCGTCGTTCCTCAAGAAAACCACAAATATACCCTTAATTTCACAATAATTGGGGGCCGTTGGAGCAATACCTAGAGTGGGATATTGGTACTCACCACATTAACGAACTCTTGAAACGTTATGGCTTCGCTGGTTGCACTTCGAGCTTTATCTAAAAGAATCTAGAACAAAAAATATACAATTGTATATTTAACGTTAGGCGTTGTATTTGTTCATCAATTTAATGGACAAAATATAATGGTGAAAAAACCTTTAAGTCTATAAGTTCTGGCTAAAAACTTGCAGGCATACTGAATTTGCGGCTTCTAAAATTCGTGTCATGTCATATTGTAAACGATCGGTGGTTGCGACCGACGTGGCTTAGGCATTCAAACGTGACATATGAAAACAACTTAAAGAACCGAATAAACCTTTTTTAAACACAAACATAATACGTATGTACATCACGTTTGTGTGGTGGCACCTGGGCTATAAAATCTGGGTTGTGAAGGGTCTGCAAGAAATCTGGCCAAGGGATCTCGCCGAAGCCCTCCGGATCGAACTGCCAACAAACATAAACAGTCATTAATATATAATTCACACCTCCGATACGCTCACGTACAAAAACATCAAATTGAGATTTCGACGGAGCACCCAATACGTCATAATCACCAACGATTCCGAGACTTCGCATTATGTGTGTATAATACTGTTTGTAATAATTTCGACCATTTCCAAAAAGAAGAGGACAAAAAATATTAAGCGCCCTATCTGCGGAGTTATATTATCTCAATGTTAGAAACGTGACAAAACATCGTTTGATCCGCGGCGCTACCGACACTCTTTATCTGCATATAAAACTTTTTGTTCTCCGCTTCTGTACATTTTAATCAGACACAAACAGAAAAAAAATATTCCTTGAAATTCGTTTCCACCTCGTAAATGACATTTTTATGAAATATGCGACGGTTCAACGCCAGCGTTATGCTGAAAATGTTGCTTCGAACACACCTTAACACCATAATTTTATTCAATAAAAAAAACGCATTAAAACAGTATAAGATTTTTTCAGTAGATTGTATACAAGTTTTATTTTTGCTACTTACTTTTTATGTCTTGAAAATAAAGAAATTCTGTATAGGCTTAGGTCATTAGACATTATTAAAACTATTTAATTATAAAATTATGCCGTGCTATTAAAACTAATTAGCATTATTGTGTTAACATTGCTGGCGCCAATTACATTCATGACAATAAGAACAACGTTGCATAATATAGAAGAATCCAAAAAAAAACGTTGTATGAAGTGAAGCTTACTCGATCAAACAGCAGGCGCCATTTCTGAAACAAACAAATGTATAATGTAAATAAGAAATATCTAGATAATTGCTAAAAATTTAGGTTATTTTTTGGCACATAATAGGCAATGGAATATTTACATCATGCATCAACTCCCGTCGAATTTCTGCCTCGTCCAACTCCGAGCCAAGGTCTGTGTGGTCAGTGTCGTATAGAGGTTCGACGGCGCGCGACAGTGATCCCAGGGAATCCCGCGCAGAGGCAAGCGATCCCGTGACCGTCGGCAGTACCCCGGCCTCAATCCCGGATTCCATGGAGGTGTTCGTTGAGAGGACCGTGGCGGTGGTGGCTGGCGGCGGACGCACCTCGCCGCCGCCGCCAGCGCAGCCACTGCCCACCCACACAGACATCTTACTGGCAACACCATCCACGCCACTACCGGGAACACTTTACAATGTAAAATCCAATACTAATCGTGACATTTTCAGGTGCATTCGCGCGCTTAATGTCGTCTGCCAGCCAAGTACAAAAGCTTTCATTGATAACATTTGTAAAATACGTAAACAGGTTCTTCTGGACCGGTGCAACGGACGTTTTTATAATCTTCTACAAGAGCTCCGTGTATAAATTCATCCACGTCAGTTTTTTCTTCAAATAATATTGAAGGACAGATTATTATGGACCAATGTAATCTCGTCTTTGGACTTGCTTTTGGCTGGATTTCTCAAATGAATTAATATGAGTACATTAGGAAAATGGAGGCAATTTATAAGGCACGATTTGTAAATAAACTTTATATATATTTATATATATCTGTACACCTGAAACAAGAAGAAAATTATACATTCATATGATGAAAAAAATTATATATATTTGGATGAACGAAATTTACATGGCATTTTATTTTTATCGATGCGCGTAAATAAGAATCAACGATGTGTTGACAGTTATGAGAAACGTCAAAACTCAATCGCAATAGGTGACAGTTATCTACAATATCGGATCGAAATATCGATAATAACGATACTCCGATATCACAAGCAAAAATGGTACCAAAATTAGCTATCTTAAATTTGCAGAATGTTTTCTAGGAAATCACTGTATTATAACTAATACATATACAGTGCCGTATGAATAAAATGACATATTTAAGTCCGTAAATAAAATCTTCTTTCATGATTATGACGCTCTGGTTTACTATCATTCTACGAATGCTACGAAATATGTATTCGTATACTCAACCTACGATTTAAGTTATCTGCGGAATGACATAATTGTATCGAAATAGATCTTAATTGTCTGCCAAGCCGCATTTGGCCAGCGTGGCAGATTACGGCCTTAACTTTCTCAATATGAGACGATACCCATGTTCCAACAGTGGAATGAGAAATAGGTCAATTATTATAGATCTTAACTTTAATTAAAATATTTGCTTTTATTAAAAATACCTTTTCGAAACCACTTATTAAGTCATAATATGCAAACTTAAAATTCATATTACATAGTGTAGGGAAAAATATTGGAATAGCTGCCGCAGTGACCAACTTTATTTAGAGCATAAAAATTGTGGAAAATAAATAGGTCGGCGCGGAAGTAGTACAAATATACTGATTAAGAGTGGCGTTTTATGAAACAGAGAAAATTATGTCAATTGAAGCTGCAAAACCAATAGCGGTTGTCTGAAAAACAAACTGATATAAAAAAGCATAGGGTAACAACACGACTGAAAAAGCTTTAAGAAAAGCTAGTTAACTTTAATGTTGCGAAACAAACTTTTTTTAGGGAGGGAAAAGAGGGCAGTGTTCTGCGGCTCAAAGGGCTTCAACCCTCATGACGTTGCCATGACAACGTGCCGCAGTTTCATTCAACACGCATCCACAATTCAATGCTTGAGCACGTGCGATAGATAATAGCAGCTTGTAAGAATTTTCGATAGTTTTAACAACATTCCACTTAAAGTACAGACTAACGCAATATTTAGTCTTAGACAAACAATGTAAATAAAAATCATAAACAGAACGAGAGGAAAGTGATCTTATGTTTAAAGATAACAGTGCATTAATTTGTAACTAATGTTACACTATAATCCAATTAGGAATACATATTTAAATTTTAGTATCATTCAATTTACTGTTCCATTCGTCAAATTTTTATATATTGCATAGTTATATTTCATAATATTTACGACACAAATATCACTTATTTGTTTATTTATAAAATTCAATTATTATTTTGTCTCTGTTTAAATGAAATACCACTCACCAGTCCAATTATAATAAATCAACGATGTTCCCTTTTGTAATTCACTTCACTATCATAAGGGGCTTTTCACATTATTTGTCATTTCCAAAAATATTGTAAGGAACGACATGTCGTGTCAAGATCTCATTACTCCTACAGCAGACATTTATTTATACGTCATAACATGTCGTGTAACAGTGAAAGTGAGAATGGCGTCCAGATTTTGCGCGCATGCGTAATTGACTTGCAAAATTATATGAAAAGGAATATAAATCCTAGGCAGCTAATAACATACAACCAGTTTCATGGTTCATGGTTCGTCTTTATTAATTCAGCTGTTAAATATAATCATATGTACTAAAATCTTCAGTTCAGCAATTTAACGCCTAGTATTACTAAATAGTGAAATCTACGTCAAGTGAATTACAACATTTTATTCAAAATCGAGAAAGTAACATATTACATTTTCCTATTTATGTATTCGATGAATCTTAGCCAAAAGTAAATTTTGTCGAAATAACTTATATTAAAGTTTTGAATTGATACAATGTACTGTCTTATTATGTTTCTGATTGTAATAATTGAAATGGATTTATCTATGGAACTATAATTCAATAAGCAACATAAAGAGTCTGTTAATTAATTTCGCCACCATTAAAATTTTGCAATTAGTACTAGTCTTTTAGTTTAACCCTTGTACGTTTCTACAATTAAACGGATTTTATTATTGTGAACCGATAGTACAGTTTAAGCACGTCGTTTCGACTTTTCTTTTGAGTCAGACAGTTACATAGGATATTTATATTATATTTAGAAACACATTTTATACATACAACTTAAATACTAATCAAACAATAATTCTGATATCCCAGTCCTTTATCATAGCAACTATAAAACAAGTACTGTAAGTCAAACGCAAAGAAATGTCAATGTCAAACCTGATCAAAGGAAAATAGAATGTGCAGATTTGTATCGTCACAAAGTAGTAAATTGATTTAATATATTTTATTATGCCTACTGGCCGTGCGGTGTTGTTATTACGACGTTTATCGACGGGCGACAACAGATTGAAGAATATCAATTTTAACCAAAACCCTGGAAAGGATTCACTCATATCCAACCCGGTTTGTTTTCATCGAGATTATTGTCTCACAAAAAGGTATACAGCTATCGTAGAATACTTGCGTTTCATTTTAAATTCGTTATTAATACAAATAAAATGTTTGTTATTATTTTGAATACTTTGTGGATGATATTAATAGATTCAGCCATATGACCTTGCTATATTGATGTTGTTATACGTAGCTATGCAGATATGGTTATGCGGGAAAGAGAAACGCTGCATAAATTTATAAACAATAACATGTGCCTCGCGTAACTAATTCGTTATGCAACAACAGGAATATAAACAATACAATTAAAGAATATTCTTCGACGAAAATAATATTACGTAATCGTAGAATATTACAAGTGCAAATTCTTTACCGTGTACATTTATTTAGGAGTATCAGAAGAAAAACTATCATCATAATTAAAGATAATACAACTATCTTATATTTTCTAGCATATGTTTTGATTTGATTACTTATGTACTTTCAAAGTTCTTTAGTTTCACATATAATGCGAGGTTTTCACTTTTATGTCAATGGTTTTAGGAATGTTTAATGTCTTTTTACTTCCGCACTGTCCCACCTATGGCATCTTAGTACTTTTGTTCACATATAGTAATTCTTAATACTTTATTCACATGAGTTCTCATGATATGTAATATTTGTAGCAGTATCGAAATTCATATTTCCAATGCTCATGTAGATTTTTAACAATCATATTAGCAAGAATTTATAAGAAAGTTCTGCAAAAATGAATAATATTAGACAACATAATTAATATGAATTTTTGTTATTGTTACTAGAATTATTTTACTTTCAGTTATATTGCATGTAAAATTATTTTTTTTATTTAGGTAGCCTTGGAAAGGTATCTGACACTGACATTTATTTTAAAATTTTACAATTATAATTTAAACTGAAAAGAATATCACTTTTTTTAAATTATTAGTGTACAATATCTTAAACTTTGGTTTTTGTTGTACTTAATTTTTTTCAGAAACAGATTCTTCTAAAATTCAATGTAAAAAATTGTTGACTATTAAATTTTCAGATGTCAATTTTTATTAAGGAACAAAAGTGTACTAATCTAACAGTTTTTTACATCTTCGTTACCTAATTTTTAATTGCAAGTGAATAAATAAAATGTAAAAGAAATATATGAAAGTTGTAAAATGAAAGCTTAGTCTTTCTGTTTTTAAGATTTTGCTAGGGAAGCCTAACACTACTCAATCTAGTCTTGCTAAAAACTTATAGTATTTACATTTGTGAATGCCTAAAATGCACATTTAATATGTCACAAACTTGGCATGCTATTGTAGAGGCCAAGGTCTAATAGTGGACTAGGGTAGGCTGATGATGATGAAACCTAAAGGCACTACTGTATCACTATTTATTATATGTATTATATCCATAAGGCTGATATGAAGACACACAATTCTAGAATTTTACTATGATCTATGTATATTTAAAAGTTTTTTTTTAAATCATTGTATGTAAAATGAGCCTTATATCTGTATATTACATATATGTATTTGTTGGTGAGGAGAATGAATACATTCACTGAAGCCATGCCAAGGTATTCCATTTGTGTTATTCTTGCACTTTGTAGAGTCTAATGGAAAGGCACATTATGACTGGTGTATTTCAATGTAGATCGGTGGGTTTCTCAACAGCACTTTGGTAGTTATATTGTTGGTTTTGGTTGCAATGCCTAGTTTGTTACATATGAACAGAAAGCAATTGCACATATTTGTTAATAAAGAAACATGAAATATATAGAAACATAATTGATGCTTTGATGTTTGATTTCTTTCCAGACTATCATCATATAGCCACAGTAACATACCTTCGCCACAAATTACCAGAAGTTTCAGTGACAATATAATCAAAATGTCTACCTCTGGAGCAGAATCCAGCGCAGGTGACAAGCCTAAGTATACTAATCGATTGATAAATGAAAAATCACCTTATTTACTTCAACATGCTCATAATCCTGTGCAGTGGTACCCTTGGTGCCAAGAAGCCATTGATAAGGCCAAGAACGAAAATAAGCTCATTTTTCTATCTGTTGGATATTCCACATGCCATTGGTGCCATGTGATGGAAAAAGAATCATTTGAAGATGAGAAAATTGCAAAAATTATGAATGAACATTTCGTAAACATTAAGGTGGACAGAGAGGAAAGGCCAGACATTGACCGTGTTTATATGCTTTTTGTAGTAGCGACATCAGGAAGTGGAGGCTGGCCAATGTCAGTCTTTCTTACGCCAGATTTAAATCCACTTACCGGAGGAACTTATTTTCCTCCTGTAAGTCGTTGGGGTCGCCCAGGCTTCCCCAATATTCTGCTTACACTAGCAAAGAAGTGGCAGGAGGACCGCCAACAATTAGTAAGCGCGGGTCACAGCATTATGGAATCACTTCAAAATATGTCAAAAATCTCAGGCAATAAATTGTCCGTTCCTGGTGAAGAGACTTGGGATAAATGTGTCCGCACCTATATGGCAACGTATGAACCAGAATTCGGTGGATTTGGAATGGCTCCGAAATTTCCTCAAGCCTCTATTTTCAACTTTTTGTTTCATTATTACGCGCGAGATAAACATGATCCAATAGGGAAGAAATGCTTAGAAATGTGCCTGCATACGTTGACTAAAATTGCAAAAGGCGGAATACATGATCATGTGTCGAGTGGATTCGCACGCTACTCGGTAGACAATGAATGGCATGTTCCACATTTCGAAAAGATGCTTTACGATCAAGCGCAATTAATGGCTGCATATACTGACGCGTTCCTGGCAACAAAGGATGAATATTTTGCTGATGTTGTGCGAGATATAATTAACTACATTAATAGAGATCTCCGACATGAAACTGGTGGATATTACAGTGCTGAGGATGCCGATTCTTATCCGACGTTCAGTGCACAGCATAAGGAAGAAGGCGCATTTTGTGTATGGGAATACGACGAAATAAAATCTCTTCTTGATGATAAAAAGATTGGCTCAAACTCGTATTTGGACATATTTTGCGATTATTTCAGTGTTGAGGATGGTGGAAATGTTCGTTCAGCAAGAGGTCCTCATGATGAATTCGCAAACAAAAATGTATTAATCATACACGGTAGTAAAGAAGATACCATGTCCAAATTCGATGTATCACCGGAACAGTTTAATGAAGTGATTTCGTATTGTCTAAAAGTTTTACACGAGGCTCGGCAGAAAAGACCCCGTCCACACTTGGATTCTAAAATGCTGTGTTCCTGGAATGGGTTGGCTATTGCAGGCCTTGCACAAGCTGGTCAAGGACTGGGAGAGAAAAGCTTTGTTGATGACGCTATCAAAACTGCGAAATTTATAAGAGAGCATTTGTATGATCCAATTACACAGACTCTCTTGCACTCTTGTTATAGAGCTGATGATGGTTCGATAACTCAAATGTAAGCAGTTTTTTGGGTCGTATGAAAAAAGGTATTACTTCCAGACTTGTGTAATTGATATGTCTTTTTTCAGTGATCAACCAATACATGGATTTTTAGACGACTATGCCTTCCTTATCAAAGGCTTGCTGCATTTATACGAAGCCTCGCTCGATTTCTTCTGGTTGAATTGGGCCCGTGAATTACAACAGAAACAAAATGAACTATTCTGGGACTCCGAGAATGGAGGGTACTTTGGTTGCTCTGAGGATAGCACCGTTGTGCTGCGGTTGAAGTTGGGTACGAAAAGTTTTCTCTTCTTATCCTTCTGTAAAGACGTCATCATTTAATGACTTAAAAGTTATATTGGGTTTTGAATAAATTTTTGTAGGAATCGGCAATTCCAGCAACAGTCGAACCAACTTATTTGCTTAAGGTTTAAATTGTGACCTGTTAATCGTGTTTAATAATCACCAAACCAATAAGTCTAATTAAATTGACTGCACATGTGTTTTAGATCAAGATGGCGCCGAACCATCAGGCAATAGCGTGGCTTGTCATAACCTGCTGCGTCTTGCTGCGTACAACGACAAGAGCGCTGCACCGGAAGGCGGGGAGCACGAGCGAGAAATGGCCAAGAAACTCCTCATGGTGTTCGCTGAACGTCTCGCGGAGTACCCCACATCTCTGCCCGAGATGATGTCTGCGCTTATGTTCTATAACGATTCTCCTACTCAGGTAATTACAGTGTAGGAATTCACATTTGTGTTCGGTATTTTCAGTACTCAGTACTCTATCTATCTCGTAAGATATCTAGCGTGACGATATAGTATAAGATTGTGACATCAATATATTCCTATTCATAGCAGAATCACCTGTTGAGTGTTATGATTTGTAAATGAATAGTTGAGACTTTGTTACCAAATGAGATGAGACGTTATAAGTTCTGTGACTGGTTCATCAGGTGTATCTGTAATGATGTGGCTTGGCGGTCCAGGTGCTGATCTCCGGCGGGTGCTCGGACCCGCGCACGCTGGAGCTGGTGCGCGTGGTGCGCACGCGGCTGCTGCCGGGCCGCGTGCTGGCCGTGGCCGACCCCACCGCCGACGCGCCCGCCGGTATGTCCGACATACGTGAGTCTTACCGCCTAATGGATTCCAATAGCTTTTGTGTTAGGTAGCCGACGGTAGACGATTGCAGTGGATGGAGAATAATGGGAATCGTACAGTCAACATATATCGCATCAAATCGACTCCTCTTCTTTGACATAAACTACTTTCAAGGTGAGTGGCAATATACGGTTTTTTAGTAATCTTCACCGATATCATTAAGTCTAACTTGTAATTCTGCTGTATGAAATATATATTAATTTTTAGTATATAAAATTGTTTTACCTTTATATATTTGTACATATGTAGTACATAAAAGTGTCTAGCTAACATATCGGATGTCCGGACGGTACGTGCGAACGTAAGTTTTTATATTTTTACGCTTTAATCTTAACAAAAACATACCATAGTTTTAAACCGCTAATCGACTTATCATTTGACCTTATGTACGAAAACAAATGCTTGTTTCATCTTATTGCATAAATAAGAATAAAACCGTTTAAAAGTGATGATATCTGTCCACCGATACTGGGTCATTTTTAAACTTCTTATTTTATAGGTTATTATTAGTCTTTTTACCTTGATGCAGAAGCTGGATCCAGTTTATACCTACTGATGGAAGAATACTTGCTCTGATGTCATGTGGTCACTTATATGATGTAGTTACGTGGTCAGGGAGCGAGTTTATTTAGATCCAATGTCAATCGCGATGGGAGATCGATCTTCAAGGGTTAACAGGAGAAAAATGAGCTAGTTCTTTCGTCCAGTCGACGGTGGTCTATCGCCTGGAAACTTGTATAGCTATGTAGGTATGTACATGTAGACCAGTTTCCAATAAAACCGTATCCAGCTACTGTTGTTATAGTATTAAACTTTCTACGGGCTTTATTCTGTGCATATATCTTTTTTTCATCTGTAACAATCCATACATTTATTTATTTATTTTGCCTTTTAATCATTTTGTTTAATAAGTCACCAAAATTTTGTATATTGTTACATTTTCTTGTAGTTTATTGATATAGGTTTAAAAATTCATCATGCCTTAAAATCAAAGTCACGCAATTTTAAAAGTTTAATTGCAGATGTTAAGTTTTAAATGCGTTTGTTACTTGTTAGATGAAAATGTTTTCATATAGTTAACACTACATTAATTCTGCTTAGAAATATTCTAAATTGTTTCCTTACGTGATTATTACATTAAGAAAATTCTTTTATAAATCTGTAATAAAGCATAAATGAAAAAGTCACGCTATCAACAGTCATCTATTTAAACGTAGACTGCCTCTGAGTGCATGTTTTTTTCGTTTTTTTTATGTGAGTAATACAAAAAGCGTTAAATATTTCCAGTATTGAGCCGCATCCGGTCGGCGGGCGACGTGCCCACGGCGTACGTGTGCCGCCGCTACGCGTGCTCGCTGCCCGTCACCGACGTGAAGCAGCTGGAAAGCTTGCTGGACCAGCAGCCCGCCGCCAGGGACAACTAGAGCACACTCAATTATTAAGTCAGCTCTATGTTGTTAACTTTGTTCTTGGTCAAAAGTAGAATGAGCCATATATACGTATAGTCTTGACTAAATTCCAATGAATAACGGTTTGCTTCTTTTACTAAAATTCGAATCAGTTCTATGTTGTTACCTTCGTGCTTGGTTAAAAGTAGAATTCAGCCAATGTACAAACACTAATAATATATATAATACGTTTATATATAAAATATATAAACACGTATACATGTAAGCTATTGACTAAATTCTAATCAATAACAGTTTGATTGCTTTTTTATTTATTTTAAAATTCGAACAGTTTCTGATCTTGTTTTCCAACAGCGAGTCTCATTTTTTTTTATCTATAGACTAAAATATTCGGTATGTTTCAGCAGAAAGTTTTAAATTTATTTTTATTTGATTTGAAGCCATAGCTTAGTCACAACTTTATACTTAGTTTTACTTTTTTTTTATTTTATCGTTTCCTCAGGCTTGAGCTCGGAAATATCTCTTTCTTTAACATTAGTTCATATTGTATATTAATAATAAAGTTAACCAAATTTGTCAGCGAAATGTAGAATTTTAGATATAAATTGGTAATAAAATTAAATTCGCTATAATCTCTTTATTTAGGACAAAATCGATCTCATTCGGGGGAGAGATGAAAAATTTATCACTACATAATTTTTTCTATATTATTTAACTGTAGTATCTATTTTGCATGCGCATTTTAAATCAAGTAAAATGTAACTGACTTCGAAAGGGGTTTTATACGCTCCAAGACGCATAATAAATTAGACATGACGTCACGTGACATACTAGTAAAGTCAATTTATTATAGATATTGACGATGTGACGTCTACAATGTATCGTAGGCGGCTATTATAAAGCAAACTGGCACACAAATGTGATCAGTCATTTCATTGTTACCAAGAGATCTGTATTTCTTTTGTTCCATATTAATTAATTGAAACAATTTTAGGTACTTACCAAACAATGGTGTGAAGTTTAATATTTCACAACTTGTCATACAGATAGCAGTCATATTGATAGCAGTCGAATATACTCCATTGACAATAACAAGTGCAATGTGTGTAGACCTTTATTCTGTTACTAAGTCACACTAACTTAGTCATCTTGATGTATCTTTTTATTAACTATCTCGAATAAAAGAAAATTTAAAATGTTGATTGATAATTTCAATTACTAATGAAGAGTTGGAAATTAGTAGTCTGATTATGATGTGATAGTGTGTGGGGAAAGACCACAGATTGCTTTTGTAGGAGAATGAAATTCATAAATTATTGGAACAACGATACAAATGTAATGGTTAGTATACTCAAATTGTTAAAAAAACTTTAGAAGCATAGTTTTGTCATAGTATTATATATTTTTTATTGTTGCTTCAAGCATTTTATTCTTTTTGTAATACAAATTATAGTATGATGTTATTGGAGACGTTGTTTTAGTTACTTCCAAAATCTGTTATAGGGTAGAAAAAAAAACCACGATAATACATTGAAATTGATTATAATTTTTATTTTTACACCACTGAAAGTCCATATACATCATTGGTAAACATTTTAAGCATAAAAATAACAATCGCGACGTTCAGTAAGGAAAATAAAGTCGTGATTATTAAATACATCGTGTGCTACTCGAAACGACACGACTCACACATCTATGACACTTACCTAAACTTCCTGTATAATACGCTTACATTGATTCCTAAACACTACTGTTTTTGTATTTTTTACCACATTGTTGTATACATCAATAAGTTTCTCATTCGAATACCTAATAAGATACTTGATCAATTAATCATTATTATAATAAATTAAAAAAAGTATTTTGAATACGCAAAATAGCAATGACGCGGTATCTATCACATCTTCACGATATCTATGAACTAAATACATTTTGCTTTTCACTTAATTAGGCTCGGATCGGAATCACTAAACTATTTAGTAAATGCAAAATAAAAGGGGAACTTGAGACTAGCAAATGCTATGGCTTGGGGTGGCGCGTTGTCTAGTGGCTTGTGTCTAGCCGCGCGACGGACGCACGCGACTGCGCGCGACTTGACGCGACGTGCCGCTCGTTTGGAGCTACTGTAAACTGACTGCATATTTTTTTAAGCTTGATATGTATCTGGTCAATATACATATCGCCCCGAAATGTCCAGACACAACACGCGTACCTGAACAGTCGTAAAAATTTATTGGAATCGAAATTTTGGGGTTACAAGATCAAATCCATATTTGCTAGTGGCTCAAGAGCAAAATAAAGAAAATTTGGTGAAAAACTAATATCGACTACATTTAAAATACAAGTCATAAATATTTAAATATCACATTAAACTAATGTCAGTTCAGTCATAAATTACACACTACTTTATCGCACTATGATACACACATGAACGAAATACAACAAGTCGTCTACGAGGGACCGCCGCTTGGACTGGCGCTTCCAATAATTTAACATTAAAATTAATAATATTATATGTACTAACTAAGCTATCGGCTGGCCCGGACCCGTACAGCTTTCGAACAACAGTCGAACAAATTCATCAAAACAGACGATTTGAGAGAACGAACGAAATATATCCGAACGAACGAAATATATCCGAACGAACGAAATATATCCGAACGAACGAATTATATCCGAACGAACGAATTATATCCGAACGAATGAAATATATCCGCAATATTTATAGACCAATTAGTATGAAAACTAGTAAACAGATTGTAAAGGCAATTTATATTTTAGAATAGGACTTCGAAATATATTTATTATGACGTACGTAGACGTTTCTAATAAAATTTGATTTTAATATGTTCACCGTCAAACATAATGAATTCCAGTTTGGTTTACAATCTACTAGGGAATAAGGATATGAGCAGATAATGGATGTTCCGGTCTCCTTGTTATGGTGTAACCTTAAAGTATGTTCACATTAAATACATGGTAAAGGTTTGTTATAATTAGATCTTGTTAATATATTTTCTCTGCTCAGCTCAGAATCATTGTATTTGTTACCGGGGCCAGCCCTAATGAGATCGTTATGATATATGTATGTCATTTAATTATATTCTATACGCATATAGTGATATAAACATGTAGTACATACAGTAATAAATTATTTTACATCAAGTTTACTACTAGACATCAACAATTAGAAACACTGAGAAATATACCATTAAAAACGAAATAAGGATCACGTTACGCCGAGAACTAAATTTTGGGTCATTCATATATTTGGTGTTCAACTGAAAGATAAAAATATTTGATGATAGTTTGCTTTTCAACCCTTTCATCGTCTTATTGCACACAAGAGGGAGGATATTTTAAACAAATTTTTAATTCTCATTAAAGGTTGTTCAAACAAAACTATAGCCAAAAGCCTACTTGTGTACCTTACAGCGACCTCACGTTAGCAATATGATGCCACAAAACGCCACGAATTCGTCTATTCCGAACTTTTTGCCTCAGATTTTTGACTAGATTTTCCAAGCGGGATGTCTGCCCGAACTCAGACATGAATAATATACCGTGACCCTTATTTTTTTCTAGTATAATTAAGATCGTTATAATATATGTTACCGACGTATACATTTAAAGGGATATTTGTTATAAGAATGTTATGTTACGCTCGTGTGTAGAAGTTTTACATTCTATTCAGATTTTATAAACATATATTATGTACAAAACAATTTAAACTTTAAAAGGAAATAAAACAGGACAGCGAGGTAGACTGAACCGCTTGTTCCGTAAATACAAATTAGTTTTACACTGCTGGATAAACAATTGAGATGCATTTCGATGGAATTACAAAGAGTATAAGAGACTAAATGATAAAAATATAACTTCTATAAATCTACTTAACTCTGCTAATAATTAGAGACTGTAATTACCACATTTGCACACACACACACAAGCTATATGGCAATACGAACATTTATTGATGTGTGTGTTTAAAAGTCTAGTGTCAGCGTGGAGCGGAAGCGATCTCGACACTTGAGTAAATAAAAATAGTTATAACTGCTGGAAAGTACTTCGTTTAGTTTATTGGAAATATCTTTGTTTAAAAATATAGAGATACACCATCTCCTCTCCTTCGCTAGTCACAAGTAAGTCTACAGTCGCTCATTACGTCATACACATTAAACACAATGGATAAATAGTTGAGATGTGTTCAGTCCACGATCATAATAGGATACAAATATTGTACCATACATAACAATAGTTGTACTGGTCACAGTAGAATGTCATATAAAAAAATTAAAGCTTAAAACTAAGAAATTCGTAATTGATTCAGTGATAAGGGTTTGATTATAATCATGTAATATATATATATATATATATATATATATATATATACACATACACATATATATACATACACATATATATACATA
>DWJK01000112.1:0-28510 GCA_018248815.1 Croniades pieria auraria
GGGTGCTATTGGATTTTTCTAATTTAGAATTTCTAGTAGTGACTCGGAGTTTAGAATTGTGCCCGGTGTACGGCAATAGGTGAAACGTGGGCGTGTACTATACTCCTCTGCCTACCCCTTCGTCGTGATGTTACGTGGTAATATATATATGGTAATATATATATATGGTATATTACGTTTTATTTACGTGGTAATATAGAGGCTTGTGGAACTTTGGATCTCTTGGTAATTGCTTCATATATCTTTACATAATAAAGCCTCACTAGCCCAGCAGTGGTCACAATTTCAGTGTGATAAAATTTTTTTATTTTGAATGCCATTGCGGTACATATGTTAAAGAGTATCTCTACATATCTCTACGCCTTGCTACTGTTTGAAAACAGACTAGTGTATATCTGACATTTACTGCACGAACGTATACAATAAATGTTTTATCATTGAATATATTGTTTTCTGTCAGAACCCGGACGGTTAAGGTTACCGCCACCACGCTGGTCAAATTGGCGGACTTCACGCGCCTTAGAGAACATTCGTGAAAACTTTAGAACATTCTAGAATGTTCATATGCACAACGCATGCTCTCATAAGCATAACGAAACGAAAATGAGAAATTCACGTTAAAAAACTTCAGTAATTAACTTTATTGGTAAGTCAATATTGTTCATAGTTATATTTATATGAGAATGCATTGCCAAAGTTGGACCATCGTGACCCAATTCGGGAGCGCATTCGGTGATCGGCTGCCTTTCCAATCCGAAGCTTGCATCTGTTTACTAATTACATATGCACCTTCTAAAGTATTCCAAACCCTTGATAGTTTCGTAACGAGCTGTGTTTATTTTAATGTCTGTTTGTTTGTCACCTGCTCTGTTAAAGCTATAAATAACACTATTAAAAGATATTGACTGCCTCGTTGCTCTTGGTTGGAAGAGCGACTGTAGATCAACAACTTTGGGTTCAATACCCGGGTCAGGTAAAGTGTGATTGGGTCTTTCTAACTCAAAATTTACAATAGTAACTCAGAGCCTGGATTTCTTCTGATTACTTCACCTACAACTGCAAGCAAAAGTGGATAAAAATAAATATTCGTATGGACACAAAAATATTTTATGCTATTGAATGAATTTTCAAATCTTCCCTCAGGACTTTCGAAGGAGGTTGTATAGATCACGTTTTTGTGTGGTATGAGTTTTGGATATGCGCGTTAATTAAATGCTAACGTGGACACTATCAAAAGTGGTATAGTATATTTAAAAATTACTTGGTAACCTTCTATGCTTTGTAGGCAAAAATTTGCTTTAACCGGTTACATTATATAATTATTTTTATATGCATTAAAATGAAAGTGGAGGCTTATTTTAAAATTGGAATATTTAACGTAACTTATCATCAACAAATGATTTGAAACTGTCATGTTATTATTTCGAATTTTCAAATTTGGAACACAATTTTACCTTACCCTTGAGATCTTTGCGCGGTTTGAAAATCGAATATTGATTAATTATGTCAAATTCGCACATACATTTCCGAACACCTTGTATAGTTTTTACGATGATACAAGAGATTGGCAAATCGGGGAGGGTTGCTTAACAAACAGATGGGAATCTCGCACGTCGGATGACAGATTGCTAACATCAGTGTTATTGATATCAAGTCTTAGTAAATATATAAACCCGGCTTCGCGTATCGCAATATGTTGAACAATTTCAATCCTATACCCAATTTATCAGCGGTCACAAAATCACCTGTTGCCTCCACCTGTTCGCTACAATCACATCTGACTTGCTGTACCACTCTAAATTACACTCCATCACCCGACAATAGAGACTAAAATCGGCAATGCGCAAAATATTGCTTTTTCCACCATCACAGTTAAGGTAGCTGGCCGAACAGCTTGGCTCTTTATACTTTTTTTTTGACAAAAAACTGATATGAAGTCGATACGTTTACTTTTTTTGGGAATACCGATTATTACAGTACCAAAAAACAGCCAAGATCCAATGTACAATCTGTCAAGAAATTTCGTCACCAGCATCTGCGTGACATGTGACAGGTAGATATAGCAAAGTATGACAATTAATTTACTTATTCCAATCTTACTCCGTCCACCTTCAGCGTTTGCAAGCACACGGTCCAAGTCCCCCTAATTGACGTAGCCCAACGCATTTATGACTCTTCTTATTATAAAACTTGTATAAAAAGAATGCTTTTCATTGCTATTATATCATCACAACGAAGCCCTTACAGAATAGGCAGAGAGCACCGAATTACATACTTCAATGTCCTCACAGAGCTGACGTGCTCCTTCTAAATTCGTCACTCTCTTCACCGGTGTACGTGTCACCGGTATCACAGATTTCTGGTCCCATCCCCCCTCCACTCTATCAGAATTATTATCATCTGTCTATCAACAAAATAGTTAAAAATTACATATAGATGCAAACTATTTTAATTATTATATTTACATATTTTAAGTCCTCTACTCTATCGACTACTTCAACTTTTGTGCCAGAATTATAAAGAAATTGCGTAGAAGTTAGCTTTAAATGAAAGTTTTATTTACGGTTATTCCGATCCAAAGTTAAAAAATGAACACAACTTTATCTATAATTGGCAACTGACACTTTCAATTCCGATAGCAGCAATAGGTATTAAAAACAGAAGAATTATTAATAAACAGAAGTTACATAGAAAGTGATGAGCGTAAGTAGAGATCATGGCTCTCTTATTGTGTTTATAGATTTCCTCCTACAGACGTAACCTATGCAGTTAAAAGGCAACTCATCCTTTACCAGTTAACTTCCATATTAGCGGCGCTTTCACTTGCAACTGGTAGTCAAGTCGCGGCCCGCTGGCCATTTGACCGAGTACGAGTAAATTGTTAGTGAGGTCCCCAAGATCTTGCTGGTTTCCCATCTCGCTACAGTAAAAGGTTAGTTTGAAGTTTTGAAATCTCCATTACTTATCAATAGTACATTCTTTATAGAATGTATCTACTCACTGACATCTAATCCAAAATTGAGCGGAGCCTATACTATAGTTATTAGGTCGCTAATAAACTATGTATTAATAACTATTTACATACGTGTTTTTTCATCCAGTTAGAGAACAAATTTATTTCTCATCACACAAACATTGCAGTTGGGAATCGAAGCCACGACCCTCGGTTCAACAGTCAGGTTCACTTGCTACTGGATAATAAAGATGGATAAAGCCAATATTATTATTATTATTTAATGAAACTATAACAAAGTGATACCACGCTCTAATCACACACACATGCAACAAATGTTGTACGTATGGATCAAATCCAAAAGAGAATCGATTGGAAGCCGCTGAGGCACACCGCACTTTAATCTCTCTTCAATTTCTAATCTCCTGGTAACCGCATGTTATATGGTAATAATTATTTACACAAATTTACATACTGTTTCCTCTCGACAGTGAGTTCCTGAGGAAACCGACAACCAGTTGATTTTGTTATTTCCATACATAAAGGTATATATTTAATTCGATCACGATGATTCTGCGATACGTTGTGATCACATCGGTATAACTGACGTATTGATTTGGGAAGGTGTTCTCACATTTGATGAAAAGATAAATATTATTTTAAAGAAACCTAAAACACATGATTTAAAATGTACCGGTTTAACTCACGTACGTTTTTCGGGATGGCCCGACTAGTTCATTTTTAATTATGTGTATAAATACTCACGAAACATTGAATAGTAAAAGACCTGAAACAATTCAGTATTTGAAGCCTAACATTTCATTCTAAAATGTCTTACGTAAACCTATATTTTTTAGGTTTTAATTATTTACGTATATAAATTGTATTATAGGCTTTTAAAACTATGGGGATATAAAAAGCCCGAAAATAACAACGTTAATAATTACGTTAATTTTTAAACTTGCGTCATAAACATACATGTTGCTAACTAAACTGCACATAATTGTTGCTTAATATTACGCAAGACCATCAAATTGCGTAAATATAAAACATCACGTCATATATTGAGCGTCTTTGATATTAATTACGTATATAATAAATTTAATTTGTAAACAGCGTAAGTTCATTAATTTCATGTTGCTCCACCCACATCTAGACACGAATTCGCTAGCAATCGTATAAACGATATGTCACAATATAAAAAAACCATCTCACTTAGAGCTGAGAAATTAAATATACTGAACCTGTCTCAAACTGTCACGAATTTTGTCGACAGCCCTAACTTATTACCTACTGCAAGGGTAATGAAGTTTTGTATCAATTCTTATCTGTGAACACTGGGGTATAAAAATAAAATTCGTTTCTGTTATCAGTCAGTCGTAATCGCTTCTATAAACACAAATTTCGTAAAAAAAAAAAATATAACAATTTAATGGTTTTGTTTGTTCAACCCGCGACATTACCAAACCATTTTGGTTACGTGGTCATATATCAGTTTCAAGTACGAATTTCCAAAATAATCGAGCACCGAGACCCAACATTTACAGCCTATGTGTGATCTCTACAATCCTTGTGTCGATAAAAACTTTTAATTGATTTATGAACGACGTTTTCGTCGGACAGATCTTTAATGTTTGGTCTGAGTACTAGCCGTGATATCGCAAAAATCGTTCAAAAAGGAATTAACAAAATTCCTGTAAAAAATTGTTATTTAACAGTGACCAATACAATGCAAGAGTAGTATGTTCTCATCGGTCGGGTAACACAAAGAGAATCCTAATTAGAGATCTTAGACTCTAATCAATCAGTAGCGTAGCCCGGGGCGGTATCATTCGACCTTATTAATGTATAACTATTTATTTATGACTATGCAATTCCTTAAATTTGAGAATAATATTTGTAAGTGGGATACGTTCACTTTCATTTACGTTCGAGATTAAATGATGTTCTTCGATTTATTAATATTGCGTATATGTATTACATAAAAGATTGACCGACAATATGATTATGTATGCCGTTGACGTCAGGATTATGCTCCTGCTCTATCCGCGATTATAGCGTTAAAAGTATCTGTAATTTTTAATACAGGTAACATTTAATTAAATCACGTGACACGAATTATGTAAATTATTCATTACGTGCTGCGTTGCTTTTTAATTAATTTAATATATAAAAGGAAATCGTTATTCAATACATGTCAATATATAATTATCATTATCATATACATTATGTGGGTATACACAACGTATTGAGAAAACGTCATATCCAGTTGATTACATCTGTAGGTCAACCAAAAAATTATCTGTATTTGGTTTTAACAAAACACAATTTTTTTATTTAATTAATCTTAACGAACGAGTGCTGTAAGATCAGGTTTGCAATACTTTTTTGGAGTCTCATTAAATAGCTGTTTTTGGTTTTTGACAGACTGTTTAATAAAGTTAAATCCATAAATTTACCTTGAAGCTTGAAATGTAAGGGAATAAAAAGATAATTTGATTTCATTAACAGTTATTTCACTAATCAGCCTTACTGATAAGTAATTTACTCTGTATTATTTAAATAGCCCAGTTTGGTAATCCCAAGAATCGCGGAATTCTCTCAATTATAGAAAAATAAGAAAATTATTAAGAATAATTAAATAATTTCTCACGTAAATTACATATTTTCTAGGTGAACAACATTTCAACGATCGGTACAAAATCGACATAAACTTAATTATGACATATTATATTAATAAATTGACTCGATAACTGCATACATTTTATTAAAAAAAACAACATTATGTAATATTGCCAGTGTATCTCACGCTTCGTATGTCACCTTAAAATACATACATATATACGACCTACCCTCATTATATATTTAGTACCTCATTATTTACCTCATTATATAACTACTTAATTCTTAGAACGCGAAGCGAAAATGCTACCGCTGTACTTCAGAATTTAGAATTTTCAGGGCAGTTTGCTCAGGTTAGAAAACCCATACCTTATCAAAACCATGCCTTATCTGCTCCTCTTAAATAGCAAAAGAAGGTATTGGACTCCTTAAAAACAACATTATGGCTCCTAACATGACTGGTTTTTTATCACTTCTCAGCTTCGTTTGCATACTTGGACAAATACTCTACCACGTGCGAAGGCCCGGCATTGTAAGGGACTAAAAACGCATAACATATATAGATATGAAAAATCTCACATGAACTGGACTCCAAAACAATATGTAGGTAAACCACATTTCCAAATTCCGTTCGATGGTCAATGGTAACATTAAATGGTCAGTTACTCTACATCGGTCCACACGTAGAGTTCCAATTAGTTTTATGGCTATGTAATACTTAACACGCGTGTCTTATGTCTGTCTGCCAGCGCACGCGAACCTCCTCGCTCATATACAGAATTACGCCGTGACGAACCTCTTGGTCGACCACACGGGGGGGTTTTTGAATTTGGAATATGGAAATTTTGAAAAAAATCAAATCAGCATTCATGTACCTTATATAGGCTTTATGAAATGTAAAAAAGGTATGTTATAAAAAACAAATCTGTTATTTTTTAAAGTTGAATGGTTTTCAACGACATTTGAAAGGAACATGAAGAAAAAGAAAAATGAAGCTAAATATGCCCCACACAATCTTGTAGATAGCTCGGGGGTATGTTGTGATCATTGTTACAGCAATATACTAATTTTGTAGTGAATCGTGTCTGTAAGGTTTGTTTAACATTCGCGTTGTTTGCTTAATATTCTAAAATTGTATATTCTAGTTCTCTTCTATATCTTCTCCGTTCCCATTATCCATAATAAGAGATTTGCGTTCTCCATCATAAAATGTCGCTCTTCCATCTGAATCTAAGAATTGTTTTATACATAGTAGCGACTTACATGTTAACTACATTATTGTATTCTTTATTAAATTCTTAATTTACAACCAATTATCTCTAAATCTATACAGCCTAGCAAAATATCAGATCCATTCGTCTGTTTCCCTCCAACATTGTTTTCTCACGAAAACTGCATAGCTGAGAAATATCTTCTCAAAGTAGGAATGTGACATTTTAGGCACGTAGCCAAAATAAAACGTGTTAACTAATGAAATATAGCTCTCGATGTGTTCTCATCGGCACAATAAATAAATACTTTTTGGCGTTTTAATTCCAAGTGCACTTAACAATAACACGATGTTAAAACCGTTAGCAATGCACACTAAATATCACGCATTGAAAACTGGGTGAAATAAATCGAGTGTATTTAACCCAGGGAAAAAACGTAATACATTGCCAATGTGTGCCAGTGAATTGGTTTTTCAAACTGTGTCAATGAATTCTTTTTATTTCAAAGTGTAAATGGAATATATCCTGCATATATGACATAAACAACTTTCTTATGGTAATTGGCTCTGTATTATAACATATGGCGGGCAAAGTACCTGGTCCACAGTATCGAAATAATGGTTATATCCTATGAATTTAGATAAAATAGTCCTTTAGCCAGTATAATATATGCAACTGATGTTTATGTAAATCCAGAAATTTCCATTCAAATAACTGCCTCGTTGGTCGAGTGGTAGCAAGCGCGACAACCAATCGGGAGGTCCTGGATTCAAATCCCGGGTCGCGCACTATTGAATTTTTAAATATAAAATTTCTAGTAGTGACTCGAAGTCTGGATTTGTGCCCGGACCCATTCCATGGGACTTAAATGTAACTGGTGAAATGTGAGAGTGCACTACACTCCTCTGCCTACCCCTTCGTTGATTACAGGCGTGATGTTGTTTTTTTTTCAAATAACTTCGATGGTATCTCTATGGTAGCTTTGTGATGTAATAAGTTGACCTATACATATAATTCTGTTCACTTCTTTGGTAATCGTCGAAAGGAATCTTAAATGATTACGAGTCATCATTATTGAATAACATTCATAAATTAATTCATATTTTAAATACACGTTCTTCTAAGATAAAACGTGAAAGAAAAAAGTTTAAAATTTATTATAATTATGTCGTTACCTCAGGGCAGGCATAAGGATACAGGCGCCTGTCCTTCCTTCAAAATATCGTCCCTTGAAATATTCACTATTGACTATTAGTAATAAGAGACTACGGACTAGTTTCATGAATATAAATAAAGCCCTGCAAACGATACATAGATAATCAAAAAATCACTGAGTGTAAGCGATCCCAATATTCACAGTTTTTACAACATCATACCGTGTTGATTGCTAACGATCTGTCGATTCGACACAAAGCCTAAAAAGTATTCCATATAACAACACACGATAGTCGTAAAACCTATGATTGTTGTGTTCCGAAAACCGGCACCGAATCCCTTCATACGGACTGTTATCCTAATGTGCCTTTAACCTACCGCCTTTTCTATTATTTCACTAAAATTTATAGCTATATATAATTCTTATAAATTGTACTCTGTTCGTCCGGATACATTCAAGGACTGTAAGTTGTTTTTGATCGGTCTTCTGCCCAAAAACCATATACCGCTATTCAAATCTGATGTCTATATTTTCGAAAAACTACTAAAATAAGTAAGACAGAATTGAATTAAATATTCATAATTTCGTGACTAAGTTACATGAGATGTTATAAGGGCTGATTTAGTCTGTTAAATCTTTAAAATCGCAAACCGATAATAAAATTACCACTGACATTTGGAATTAGCAAATTAACCCCTAAACAACACAAGCCAAAATCCCTTTGAAATCTGCTTTAAATTGGAAATGTCGTTGAAAAAAGCAAATTTCTTATAAGAGTGAGCAAAGACGCGGTATTTCGTTAATATATACGAAGATTCCTTAAAAATCAAATAAGACGAGAGCCCGTGGGAGCCGACCTGTCCAATAAATACCAACCTCGAATGAGGCGTAACATTGTAAATGTAATGAAAGAATGATTATAATAAAGAGAATACTTAAATTCTATCTCTAATCATACTCATTTTTATGTCCAATGACATTTCGATATGACGAGGTATTTACGATTAGATTTCTTTGTAATATATATCAAAACAAGTTAAATGGTTGAAATTCTTACGAATCGCCTTAGTGGAATCAAAATGTATTTAAATTGGAAAACTACTATGAAAACAAAAGTAAAATGTTAAGCCATATCCGTTTTTGTCTTTGGTTAATTATTCACGTGAGAAAGTTTTATTCGATTTTTAAATAATAACGAAAAAAAAGCAGACGCACTGCGCGTCATAAAAGCGTTTAGAAATAATGTAAACATGTATATTTGTATAGTTAACGAGCTACTGTTACATGTAAGTAAATTTGTATTGCCTTCTAGTATCTAATTTAAATGTACATTAATATCAATCTGGGATTGTGTTTAACGGGCAGAAGTCTGTGAATTCCAGGAGAGCGTTCATTCTGGTCAAACGGCCGTACTCTAAATCTGGATCGAAACAATCTGGTGCATTTAACTCCAATCTTTTACATTTCAATTCGGTTTAATTCAGGAATTGAAATACAAAGACTTCATGTCTGCTTCAAGATTCAATGGAAATGGTTACATTCTATCTGCTACGCGGTGAAAAATTAATACAGCAATTGGACACTATATTACAGCCAATGTTATAAAGATCATTAAATAACAAAAAACAAAAAGTGTCAAGCGTCGATATATATTCTAACGGGTGTTTATCCTTAAATGCCGATGCCACTGTGGGATAATTAGGAGGAAAATGACATCCTGCCAAAACAACCACGGGCCAAACCGCACCGTATCTACAAAACTTAAGCACCAATGCGAACTTTATTTATGGTTTGTTTATTCTACTATATCAGTGTCTAACGTAGTGGATACAGCAGCAGTCTAAATTAGGCGTACCCATTAATAATTAGGGATCTACATTTTTTGGGAGCACGTTTTATTATATGACAAAGGAATATGCGCAAATTCCCGCATTTTGAACGACGTCTCATTTTACTCACCGGGGGATGTTTTTAAAAGCTCCCTTCTTCCTCAAATGTTTCATATTTAATAACAAAGAGTTTATATAAAATTAATTTCTTTATTAACCGCAATGCCCTTACAATTTTGCTTGCATTTGTACAAATTAAAAACATATACCCCAAAGTAACAGTCAAAAGAGTGCCTGCCCACCATATTTAGAATACTGAACGTATCTCCATGGTATGCTCTATGGCCATATTGCAATTTAAAGGCAGATATTATACAAACGTTACAATATAAGTGAGCGTAAGCAACCATAACTTGCATTTCCGTGTCCACCTACCGTCTGACCGAATTCCGATAGAAGCGTCGACCAATTTCAGTAATAAATTTACTAGTATTAACGACAACCAATAAACTGTCGGGCGCATCCAACTCTTTATCGCATTATGTAAATACCACTTCACACCAACATCTACACGAGTTACACAACACACGGATAGCCTATAATGTACTCGTCATTAATTAAATTTAAACAAGCCGAGCCTTTGAACGAAACCACTTTTAAATTATCAGAAAAATTCAACAACGCAACAAATTGGTTACCGTACAATCTGTCCGATGTAAAAATTGTAATAACATCTACGAAATATATGTTAACGAATCGATGTTCATGTAACATTAGATTTGCTTTCGTATGTGAAAGAATTTTTGTTATAAGCGTGTTCAGTACTATTGATTTGACGAATAGTTTGGTCTAAGAAGAGAATACTGACACGTTTAATCATATACAAAAAAACCTACTCATATTACTATTTGTAATATTGTGCCTTCGAAAGAAAACATCATCATCATCAACCTCTTTCTACTGCCATTGTCGGAGACGAGTCTCTTCTATGAATTAAAACGCGCAAGACCATAGTCCTACCGCAAATTAATGACCGCCAATTAATATCATCGGTGAATGGTTTATATACATATTTTAGAGAACGTGTACCTCTTAGAGAACCTTTCGAAAAACGTTTTGAATTAAAAATTTTGCGACAATATTCTCCTTCACCATTATTGGAAGAAATATTTAAACACGAAAATGAACAGAACGTCCAATGAGACACTAAAATCTTGCGTAATGCAAAAATTACTAGAAGGAAGTGCATGCTGTATAAATTCAAACAAACTGAAATGTACATTTGATGATCTTCATCAGGTTACTTAACCCCAAAAATTCGCTTCATCAATCAATTGTAACCACGAAACCAGACATCAAGCAGACGGGTTGTCAAATAGAGATGCGCGTTTAATAACCTTACATTAACTAACGAACCAACCTGTTTATGCATTGCCATTTCGCTACGAACAAAATATTCGCTTAAAATGTCAACTGATGCGCAACATTCGTACGTTACGTGATCGTCAATCAATCTTAATTTCTAAAATAATCATAACGTGAAAGTATTATATATAAAACATCTTTAAAACCTTCTAAATTATGTTTTTAATTCAAATATACCATTCTAATAAAATTAAAGACATTCATTTTTGTTCATTTATAATTTACACCGAATTGAATGTGAAGAAACATCGCTTACATGAGTACGAGGTCTTATTTACGTACTGTGAACTTTGAAATTCATTTTGCATAATATTTCGTAAAGTTGCATAAAATTGATTGACTTGCGAAAGCACCCGTTCATTCATTTATTGTTACACAGATTTACAATTGTCAGTAAGCAAGTAAAATTCAATTCATTAAAGCTCACGGCTTAACACGTTTAAACGTGATAGTTGAAACTGGCAAAACTCTCGGAAAGACGACGCGAAAGTGATTCTCCGTAGAATCTGAATTCCTTAGCGAGTGCCATCCCGGTTTGACCTGAGGTCGAGCTTTCTACTCCCGCCTCGTGCGACGCGTCAAGCTGCAATTAATGTAGGGCCAACTCCGGAACGAACGTTAGACCTTTTAATAAAATTGAACGTCACATGTCGTATTTAAATATCCAATCAGGATGCAACTAGATCTTACCGAAATTCGAATAAATGTCAACTCTTCTCTTAATAGAGGCATTAACTTCAAATTTATACGGAAAAATGATTAAAAAAATAGACTGACATTTTACGAAAAATCCCTTATCCTCACTATAAAATTACTACTACTGCCTTCAATTCGTCATCATCATTATCGTCATCAATCATCTCATCGCCCCACTGTTGAATATTTGGTTCTTGTCTATAACCCAAAAGGATTGAACATTATCTGCCACGATGACCAGATCTGACCGTATTCACTGTTATCGAAAGCCACATTTCTTAAACACGCACACCATTCATAACTGCTTTTCCAATACACACAAGAACTTCAATAGATTTCAATATGCCCGAGCTTAATAAACGACAAACATTCCCTGTCACAAATAAAATAATATAAAAGATTTGATTGGCCACATCTATATCTGTAATTCTAGCGTACCATCCTGTATTGACCTGGGGTCGAACTTTCTAGAACCGCCGTCATTCGACATCAACCAGTATTTAATGAACGTAAACGAGCCGATGTTTTTCCGTCTGTATCGAAACTAAGATCCAGTCCTGTGAATTCAATTATTTTATTGCAAACGGTAATTGGCTGGAGATGGTTAGTTTAGACAGTTATATATGCGAATGTGTTGTGTATACGCAGCAGAGACCGGCTCGACACGCTCGCGGTTTCTCGTAAAATGAATTTCTTAGGACGGAATTCGCTGTCCACGAATATGTACTAAGTAAATATATTAAATACTTATTCAATTTTAAATAAATATGCCTGTAATGTGAAATCGTCTGCAATTTAATGTGATTGGGTAACAAATAGTTGTTAAGCGAATATATATACGTGTATTTTAAAGAATAATTCTAACATTTTTAATATGCATTGATTTTAAACATCAGCTCATCTATCCAACATATTTTACTATTATAATACTCATTGTGATCGTATTTAGACTAAGGCTCACTTATCTTGAGTAAATAGGTCAAATATTGTGGCTGATGGGGGAGAAAATGTCTTCGAAAGCGACATACGTCTATGAGAGTACATAATTAATATATATAAAGCACGTCAAGTCTGTATGAATAAAGATATTTAGACCACTCCGTGCCCTCTGCCTACTTCATACGATCTCCGGCGTGACGAAACTATAATAGCAATAACAAAAATAAAAGCAATTAGCCAACATTAATAATTAAGCATCATTAAAAAATAGTAGCTGTCAATTACATATTTCAAATATGTTTTAATTAAATTATGTTTCTAATATTACATAACGTGAAATTTTAACTTCGTTTTGTGATGATAGGAGAAACCTTCATAAATAATCGTTACAAACGACTCCACGCTATTAAATGTAAAATGGTGGTCGTAATCAACTTACTGGTACAGACGATTATTGCCAATAACATGCTAGCCAGCCCGTAAATGCTTCTTTACAGTAATGAGTAAAGTGATTAGCTCAAGTTACCAGTAAAATTAAATGCCTGAACGTTGGCATAGCCAGTTCCGTTGCTTTCTTTCAAATAATAAACAACTAATTCAGTGCAATATCAAGTGTTACTTTTTTGGCGGGAAAAACTGTATTTACGAACGATGCTTATGAGAGGTTGTGAGCTAGGAATTTTATCTGTGTAGTCACATAAACAGTTCGCTCACTCATTCTTCGTTCATCGCTTATTCACTGTTCACATTTCATTTCAATATTTTTCAAAGTTAAATTTTCTATGCAAATAAAATAAGAATTATGTAGTGATATCTTACAATAAATATATAATCTATACTAAAAATGTCTCATATCGAAAAAAGAAACGTATTTAAAAATGATACATTTTTGTAAGTATAATTTAAAGTTTTAAAGTAATATATCTAAATTAATAAAAATAAAAGCCCACATTAATATATCCAACGTATTGTTGTTTCTAACGTTAGCATTAACCTTTTTAATCTATATTGCAAATGGCGACCATTTCATTGTGAATATTATATTATCTGTGACGGTGTAGGAACAAGCAACGTGTGAAGGTAAGTCTATATTATTCTAAAGGTTACCGTTTCTCAAATTTAAATGTATTGTTTCAATTTAATTAAATACAGAATTAATTAATACTTTATAAAAATTCTTGTATAAATTACGGTAAAAAGCAAAATGGCGCCATTTATTCTTTCTTATTACAACAAAACCACTCTCATGTAATTGCAAACACATATTTACGAGAATTTCCCCATTAATTTCATAGAATAAGAAACTTCGTTATCTTAATATTATTTTAATTTTCCTACAAAAGCACAAAGTTAACTGAATTCAACACTGATATACATATTATCACGGTTTAAGTGTTTTATTTATCAACGAATTTTATCATTCACATGGGTTTTACAGTTTTGTCGTGTGTCGCTTGTAATTTAGGGTCATCAATTCAAATATAGCGGTCATAAGGTGGATATCGGATAGAATGAATTTAATATACATATATAAAACGTAAATAGTACGCCGGTCGACCGGTGAACGTTAGCTGGTGGCGACTTACGTAATACTACATTCTTGTCCGCCAATATGCGTATGCGCAGCTGAAACCGAAATACGGAGCTTGGTACAAGAAAAACAGTATGCCAACAAGCGCCTTGTATATACATTTCTCAATTATTACACTATATTTTTTATACTCGCATTTTATTTACGAATATCATATCTATTAATTAATACTGACTTAAATACTCATATAAATGTTTATTAATTTTTAAATAGCTTTCATTGTAACAACATTAACTTCTAAAAGGCAATTGTCAATTAATTGATCTGTATAGCTGACTCTCATTAAAAACCATATTGAAACTGGCTGGAAACTGAATCATCAAGTTATAAAAGATTAAATTACTTGTTTCTATCCAATTAGCTTTTGTTTTTATGGCCTGTACATTTATTGCATTAGGTCGATGTGAGTGTACTGAAGAACTCAAAGCGTAGTAAGTTAACATACTGTGTTTTTTTAACTACGCTCTGTATGCGTTCGACTCGAATAGAAATCTCTACACGATTTCACGCTGATACCGATTTATAAACATCGATATTGAAATCCGATTGCAGTTTATTGATTTTACTATGCGTGTGCGCATTTATTTATTATGACCGGTAAGTAAATATTATTGTTTCTCAATTTGTTCGTCGAATCCACATATTTATTAATACATTTAAATTTCATCGGATTTTATGGGTTGAATTGTTAATAAAAATTTACTTTACAGGCAAATTACACAGTGGTTGCAGCCGATGTAATGAATTTTAAGAACTGGCAATCTAAGGCCTTGGCCGTTCTCGTTCTCAGAAGAGATAGGTGTTCAAGAGTGGAACGCTAAAAGGGTCGCTGGTGAGGAAAAAAAGTTAATTAGGTAATTTGTTACTGTTGATGAATTACGATAAAATATTTTTTGGACAATACAGCAACCGTCATGCTGTCAAACTGTAAAAATCAAATCGAAACTGGTCCGATTTTTTAACTATCAAAATTAAATTTAAAAAACAACAAGTAACAGCAAATATAATCTTCACACTACATTCGATATTATGTAATATATTCCTATGTATAACTAGTACATATATTATGTATGTACATACATACATAAGGTAACAATTGCACACTAGTTCCGAAGTCACAATAACGTCAAAACATCCACCTGTCAGTCACCTAATGAATATTGATCCGTCCACAAATATCCTGACGAGCTGTCCTCGACCTATGCTCCCATACTACTGTGTATTTAATGTCATTAACGCTACACATACAAAAGAAACGTTAAATAATTCGATCAATGTAAATAATAAATATATAGCGTCAAATGTTTGCAAGTAAACCCTCTGTTAAGCAATGTGTGAATATAGCTATCATCATCATCATCAGCCTACTCCCGCCCCCTGCTGGACACAGACCTCTCTAACAGCACGCCACTGAGCTCGATCTTCATCTCTTCGAATAGCTATAGAATGTTGCAACTGTCTATAGGCGACGGTGACCACTTACCATCACGTGGGCCGCCTGCCTGTTTGCCTCGGCTTGCCTTTTAATACAAAAAAAAATAGACATCTATCAATAAAGTCAATTATTGCCTCAGAAAAACGACCAGGTTTTTATGCATACTACAGACTCATTAGGTTTTTTAAGTTGAAACCTTAAAAAGAAATTAACTACCTAAGGAGCTTTCAAATCAACCCTTAAAGAAAGAAAAAAAGGAAATAAAAGAGTAGGTATATGAAAATTCTTTCGGTTTCAAAAACACCCATTTCTTGGCAAAAAATATAAATCATGAATGAAAATGAGAAATAAAAACGGTACGCTCATACAAACTGAATATAATTCATATTCACTGCGGACTAATTAAAACTATGCAGAAAACCCTTATCACTGAAAAGGGTTTCACTTATAACATTCGCATTTTGAACCGTTTGCGTGTTGGCTGAATGAAAATATTGACTCAATAAGGGTTACATAATCATAAAGGTTAAAAAAAAAATTATTTACAGAGCGAAAACTAATTAGTATGTGTTAATTATATTCACGGAATATATAATATATACGCAAAGTGGCTAGCAGCGGTTGGATGCGAAGAGCTGGAGTTCGAGCTCAATGGCGTGCCCTTGGAGAGGCCTATGTCCAGCAGTGGACGGGAGTAGGCTGCTGATGATGACGATACTACATATGTTATAACTAAAGATGGATGTAAAAGTAAACTGAAGGTTAACCAACTACTGGTAGCTTTTTTTGGAAGACAGGCTCATATTCCACTTTACGTTTATTTATTTATTTATGTTTTCATTTTTTTTTTTTTCGGTATATATATCGCGGTATAGCGCTTCCTGTCTAGGCAAGGCTACATGCCCTGGCTGTTGATGGGCAGCAGCGTAGGCGGCGCGAGATGCCGTGCTCTGCAATGCTCAGCATAGGTGTTATCTATAAATTCCCCTTGAGAGAGGTCATTATCCAGCATTGGATTTAGATAGGCTCATCATGGTAGGATAAACATCAGGTTTACATCTTAATAACAAATTTATCATATATTTAATCATATGATAACTAATTTAACATACATACGAGCATCTTAAAGCGTGAACTTTACATTTCTGTATACCATTTATAACACAGACGGTAAACTCAATTCTCCGGAACAGCGACGCGTATGACCAGCCTCGAACTCGGTAGTCGGTTTTTATCCGCAACGGGGGCTTTTCGTAAGCGCTGCTGGTGGTTTGCTATTCACCTAAATATCTATATATATCTTAACCTAAAAATGAAATACGAAAATAAACTCATTTCCGATAATCAGAAAACCACTCACATAACAGTCCATGTAAAATATACTTAATAATTTAATTAATAATTGCATTCCTAATAGCGTATAAAGAATTTCGCGTAAAAAAACAATAACATTTCAGTTTTGGATAACAAAGACTCACCACACCCACAGCCACGCCTCGTATAACGTGGCTTCCTCAAACCATCAGCCCTGACACAGAATGTGAGTTGGCATTCCGTACGAAGATCACTTGAACAATCGTATAATATCAGTCTAATGTTGGAATGTCTAAAACATTTATGTATCTATAGATATCCACGTTTCGTTTCATGCTACCGAAGATATAGACTTGAACAAAATATTTAATTTAATTGGCATTTGGTTGATACTGCATTGCGTTGGAGAAGTTACAAAAAATCTGTCACACTACTGTTACGGCAACAAAACAATAAATATATTTTAAAATGCTCTCATTTGGAATTTTATATTTAATGACGTATACTCGTATGTCCATAAAGGAAAAAGGTAAAAATCAGACGCTGTCAACACCAGTGACAAAAATACTCTTTATTAACTTTTTCCATTAATTTGCGAAATAACCATCATAATGTGACGTAAAAAATTCATTAAACACCATTATAATTGAATATCGGTTAATGTAGCACATTATCGATAATATTTTGACAAACTTTTGAAAAGTTGGTTTTTTGACATTTTGAAATTTATCAAGTGATTTTTTGCGTTTAATCGCTTACTGCCTACTACATATTCAATGTGTCTGACAAGACGGAATAACTATTAAAACTGGAATCCTTCTGGGGTAAAGATTTCTTATTTCCGAGTATCATATAGAAAAGTTTAGCTTTTATACAATAACTTAAATATAATTTATTAAAGTTTAAGGTGTCTGGCAGGTGGTTGAAACCGCACTAAGTGCCCGGCAATGCATGACGTGATTTCTGTTATTCCGCAATTTGCCAAAGTAACCACAATCCAAACTCCATAGTCGCTGACCGTTCTTACCTGTAATGGGGTTGTGCACAGAGAAATTTTCAGCTTTTTTGAAATAACGGAGGTCTGGCCGTCGCTGACTCTTGGGCTATGAAATTCGATTTCGAATTGTGACCGCCCTATATTTGTATTTTTGTACATAATAAATGGATAAATTATATTTAGGTAATTTCCTGCACACATTTAATTTTTCTGCTAACTGGTAACTTTTTCTGGTTTCTGCTAACTAACAGGTAACTCAATGAACTGGTTTTATAGAGCCCCCTGGTCTAATTCCCGTTCAGACATACATATGATTCAAGGTAATATTTAGATAACTGAGCTGATTGTCTTGTCTGTGTCTAAGGAAGCCCTCGTCACAGGACTCAACATTTCATATTAAATAAACACAAAAAAAATAATAGTCATTTTAATAAGCTTAACTGGTAAAACGTGGGAGCGATCTCCTCTGCCCATTCCGGTGGGCATTACAGGACTGTTATAACATTTTATTTATGCGTTCAGCAATTTTTATGCCTAATTGAATATACGGAACCATAAATGGAAATGAACTGCAATGAACGTTTTCGTCTGATAATGTAAAAAGATCCAATCAAATTAAGGCCAGTTAGTTTGATAACGTGTAACAATGAACAGCAATTGTTCAGCCTTCACGATCCACTTGCTAGGATACTGAGCATCTGAATGAATCGGATTCAGAGGAATTGGTAATGCGCACACATACAAACATCACACATACACATCAAAACATCGTACATGGACATGCACTCATAATGCATTTTAGACAAGATCAACTTTGAGATACTATCGATCCGAATTCAAAATTCGAATTTAATCAGAACTGAGTAATGTTGTAAAACATAAAACCGTTATATAACGCCTGTGTATCCTTGAACAGGTAGGCATAGGAGATTAGTACACTCACACGATTTATCTGTTATGTTATGTCCCATTATGGAAAAGGTGGTGTGACATACACCGGGCACAAATCAATACTAGGAATTTCAAGATAGAAAAACCCAACAGTAGTCGATCGGGATCGAACCTGGAACCTCTTGATCGACAAAGCAGTGCAACAGAAATAATCACAATAATGTAAATATCATAATCAAAGTAATATTATACGAATTACATGCGTGATATGTTCACGGTTTTCTACTGAGTTTTTTGTTTATAAGCGTTCCCGTTTCACTTTCTGGGTCACTCGTACAACTTTACCATTGCGGTCTTGACATATATCAGTTCAGGTATAGCTATTTAAAAAACAGCTTTACGTACATACATTATGTTTGTAGGTCACCTCTCAATTCGTCACGTCGTTTGTTACATTTCTCTGATAACGTTAATCGGCCAGCACGAAATACTTCATCATCAATTAATTCACGTCCTGCGAAGGTCGTCAAGCCCTTTTAACTTAATAAAAGAATTTAAATATGGCACTGTGGCAATAAGTAATTATTTGATTAAATATATACCGACTTAACTCATGTACGTTTTTCGGGATTGCCCGACTAGGTTCGGACCTGTACGAGGTCCTTCGTCATGAGCTCCCGCAGCTTGCAGCGAGGTCGCGATGGAGACGGACTTTAATAGTAAAGTAATTATTTGTGAATAAAAAAAAACCAGTCGCTCGTTGTGAATCATTTTATCAAGCCTAACTTTTTGGCCATTTGCTCTAACACTGAAGACTGTGTCCTTGAAAGTTCGTAATTAAATTGTAAAATGTTTCCACTTAGTTTAGTTCAGGGCTCTAGTTGCTCTCGTTACAAGTGATCGGTGGTAGTTTCTGAGAGTACTAGTTCGCTTGAAAAAACGACACTAAAACTGTTTAGTGTTATTTTATCGAAGATAAATTATTTAGCATCTATGAAAATTATCTCTATGTCATAAGCTATGATATAATTTGTAAAATAAAAGGAAATAAAAAATAAACAATTTTGTAGGAGAAAGTTTTTATTAAAAAAGGAATTTACAGGAAGGAAACTACGTTCTATAAAATAAAATAAAAATGAAATAAAAATAATTAAGAATAGCGACATAATAGAAGAATAGATAATAGTGTATTTGGACTAAATATGACATGAAATTGACAAAATAAAGTTAAAATACCTAGTTACATTAATTAACGAATCATGTGAGCCAGGGTAAACGAACGAAGGCTTGGCCGCGCTCTACACTGGACACAAAGTGTTTTCATTAAATTTATGTTAATCAACAATTTACATATTTATTACGCTTTACTCGTCTGTGTGTGTCTCTATAAATTAAATTTTATTACTTGGATAAACCGCTATTATATGAGGTACGATTATCTAACATGTACATATGTAAAGTCATGTGATTAAATACTGCCTGCACTGTTTCGTCGTCGACCAGACCTCATAACAGTTCCGATTATTAATATCTAGTTGTAACATAACCTAAGAAATAGTAAAAGGAACAAGAGTCTTTCCTTCACTGTTCCAACACCTCCATTAGTACCCGTCAAGATTCTTCTCATCACAGCACTACCGCTTTGACCGCGATTCTGCAGCTGAGGAAGTATCATACAACTAGGACCTTATAAATGAATCTATTCATGATAATTACCGGATATTATTAAATATGCATATTTTTCTTTGAATGAAATTTATATAAAAAACCCAGACGAATTCTAATTTTTATATACCGCTTAAATATCTGGTCTTGTCATTTTTTTTTTAACACTTTCCATGTAAAGCTGTAGATAACATACGAGTAGCCTTCAACAATACAGTACGTAATTAATAAGGCGATAATACAAAGTAAAATTAATAAAAATCTGTAATAATTCATCTATTCATCAATTTGTTTGTTTCATAATTGCTAATAACAATTGGAAGACTAATGACCATTCATGAAACAAGATCACTCAGTTAAATTACATTACATACGTGCCCACGTCACGATACCTACAATGGCATAGGCGTGGTCTCGACGACCAATAAAACATGAGTCGCGGCTAGGTACAGCTCATACGTGACTTACTTCGCTCAATTGCCTTGCCTTAACTTCAGATTTTGTGATAGATATTTTGAACAAGTTACAAATTCTGCCAACCACGTACGGTGTTCGACGAATGCGAATTGAATGCCTGATTTGCATTATTAAAAAAAAATAGATTTATTTTTATTGCTCTCTCACCGGCCAGCAGCAAATATATTCGTTTATACAAACTGCAACTAAAGTAGACGATAAATAGAAATAAACTATTAAAGCTGTGTCTTGTTCTTACTTAGAAATATTTTCATTAATATAATTAACGCCGATTGGCTGTTTAAAACATATACTAACATTCCTTACGTATAGGTAAAAAAAAATTATTCGTCATCTATCTAAAAATTATACCAATAATTATCATAAAATAAATATAGTAATAAAAGCACGTTTAAAAGTACAAATTACTCCTTTCCGTCTATGCTAATAATATTTCGCACATTTAATAAACACGCCTCCATCTTCGATGCTACCCGAATTTCTTTAGCTCGAAGCACTAAAACTCAACCCGTAATCATACCAGTGCCGAGGGCGATCTGAAGGCTCATGAATATGTTTATCACTTTACAGCACTTATCAGAAAGCAGCTGCCAATAATATAATTGTTAAGATTTGAAAATTAACATACGTGAACGGACCCTTATCACGCAATATTTCGTTCGGAAATAAATGAAACAAGGTAAGCTGTTGCCGTAAGCCAAAAGTATTCCTGTCAATAATTAGGCAAGTAAACTTCAATTACAAAAATTGCGTGTTCAATTGTACCTATCGATTCGTCTATCTACAATGTTACAGCCAATGTATCGACCTAAATGAAATTTTGCTAAGCACGAGGCATAAAGTAACTAATTTAATCTAGCATTATAATAGTGTAAAATAGTAGTGTCTTAAAATTTTAGTTCCAAATGTAAGTTAGCTCATAGTCCATAATATAAAAGTATTAGATAGGTAATATTATAGCTTCACAACAGCTGTGAAGTAGCACAATTAATTACAAATTCTTGTCTGTTTTCTTTTTGTACACGTAAGATTGTTATTTTTCTGAATTTTAAATACTAAAATTATTATAATAATAAAACGAACGCAAACTTTTAAGATGAAAAACTTTATCGCAGAAATATCTAAAAACTTTTTAGATACAATATTTATGTGCTATTGTAGTTGCCATGTCATTCGAAATGGTTGATGAGAAATCGCATAGCGATTCTTCTTCGATGTTTTTACAGTATTACTATGAGCACGTGTTCGCGATGTTCAGCTAAAGACGAACGGCTGTTTTCCGTGTATTTTCTGGTCGAGGGCGCGCGGTAGGCAAGGCGCGGGGAGCGGCTGGCGGCAGATGCGCCGCGCAGCGCCATCTAGCGGGAGCGCCGCGTCGCCAGGTGTGCGCGGTCCGCACCGCGACTTCCACCCGCCCTCAGTCCGCCGTCACGCACCGCCGCGATCACACGTAATTACGGCTGCAACACGCCGGCCGCACGCGCGCGTTTTAAACGTAGTGCACGATACGATACCCGACCGGTTCCCGAAGCCGATGAGCGCGACCAGTGACACCTCTAGTGCTGTGTGACTCGCAGTGAAACGCTCAGTGCAGACATGTGCAAGTGATGGATTACTTATCCGCCGTCGTCGAGTGCTGACGGGCTCCCGTTCCCGTGTATGCCCAGGCGCCGCTAGCGGACGCGCCAGCATGCGCGCCCCCGCGGTGCTCGTCGCCCTGCTAGGGTTTCTGCCCCAGGTACGGCACCGCCACCGACTTCAAAACCGCGAACCCCGTTTGTTTACGTTTCGCAGAGTGGTCGGCTCGCAAATCGAGAGCCGGCGGGTTCGAGGCCGCTCCGTCCGCACGACACTCACTTTCCCACGAGCGTGGCGGAGTCCGAGCTCCCTAGATCGTCCTGGATAGTGGAGAGGGTGTAGGTTAGCCGAGTCGTGACCGGCCCGAGCCGTCCGGAGTCGCGCCTGTGTGTGTTCGATACGTTTACCCGGCAAACACGCTCTTGTACATAGTTATAAAGAAAGTTCAGGTTTTACGGACGGCGCGCGGGGTCAGCTAGGTCGCGAGCCTCTTCGGTTAAAATTAGATGCATTCCAAGGCTTCGCGATGAAATGGATTTCCAAAAAGACTAATCCGCGACAGTCCTCGCTCGCCGGGAATAGCTCGCCGACGAGCCGATTCATGGGACTCAAGGCGCGATATTTTGGGCAGGGTTAGTAGTCCGGTTTAGTGCGCCAACCACCTTGTTTATTGACCGTCACTAATCACTAAACAAACTCAAAATATCTAGATTAATATTGAATCGAAAATGAAGAGTCGAAATTTGTGTTTGATTGGGGTCATTGATCTACGAACAGGTCAAGCGGGTTGGCTAACGCCAAGGGTAGGTCCTAAGTGGATGCTATTATTGCGTGCGAATTTCTTGACCTAATATCGTTACACAAACACTACCTGTCTACATAAGACACACAGATATAATCATTCATGTCCAAAATAAACACAAGTTGTAAATTAATTTTGGTATGTCATGAAAAGTTCAGATTTAAGAAAAATAATGTAGGTAAAAATTAATTAATCATTGATCTAACTACATTTTTACTCACTATACAAGGTCATATTATATACTTTCAGAGTGTAGTCGTATTAGGAAGGATATAATGAACTTCACTTTTAAAATAGTATTGGTGTACGAGTAAACTCAATGTAACTAATATTACAATCAATGCGTAATCGTTGAACAGACGGTGTTTATTTTTATTGATAATAAGCATGCGAAGGAAATGTTGATTCCAACGTCGATATTCTCTTTTCCAATCGATAGATCCTATGCTTTGCGTTACATCTGATAATGAGACTTTACTTTGAATAACAATTAACTTTGTATCTTACTAATCATGAATAGAACCGAGTAAAATGTAAGCTAGATAAAATCATAAGGATTAATTGCTAAATGACTGACTTTTTATGTTTTAATGGTCCCGCAATGTCACCAGTCCAAACGAAGTGGCGAATTCGCGAGGGAAACACTCCCTATGCGTTAGCGCAACCGTACTACATGTCGATTTATTAATGTGTTCGCGCATGTACCGTTACACGTTACAAACACAAATACACTATATAATACACGCTTATTATAAAGCTATGTATGTGTGCAACCGGTGTGTCGGGACTTCATCTCGTAGGCAGCCACCTTATCGTGTGATTTTCGTGAACTTTTAGCTGTCCATTACGGTTCTGTTATTGTTTTTTGCTGCGACAGGATGCAGTGAAATTACCTCAGACAATATGTCAATTAACGACATGTAGCTATATATGTTAAGCATGATCGTTTTGTGCACTTTATTAAGTTTCCTTTCCAGTCTTGCATGTGTACGCAGGTGACACTGGGGTAATGAATTAATAAATTCCATTTTAAAAATAACAGCTTATTCGTATCGTTGGATTATTTTTACAATTAATTTAACGCTTTTTTATTGTATAAAGTTTTATGAAAAAATGTCTGTATAATCTAAAATCCAAAATTGTCTAATTCCTTTTTATCGTAAATTGCGCCCGTAATGTTTGACATTGTTAAATATTTTGATTTTTGAACCTAACGTCGGCGCCTCTTACTAGTAATCGTAAATACGGTCGTGGCTTCTATACTCACTACAATATATAGATTTATTTGTGGCTCGGTGCGTGTGAGTGTTTTCAAGGCGCTATAATACATTATGAATGAAGTCGCGTTGTTCCAATAAAAAACGCGCGTTTTGCACCACCGTCCCGGACTGGTTTGCGTCGCCCTGGGCATACGTGCGACGCTGTTCATTTATGTAATTGTCCACCCATCGGCCGTCGCCGCTCCTTATAATGTCCGATACATCCGCAGGATTCGGCCCTGAGTTTTTCTTTTTTCGTTTATAACTAGCTAACATTACCTTGATTCCACTCCGATCGTTCGATCGGATCGCGTGATCGCCCGGCCGCCGTCTTGCGATCGGAAGCGGCATCGGAAACACGTCTGCCCCAAACCGCAACCGAATAATTTCCAATTTCCATTTTACACAAATAATTCACTGAAGGCCAAATTATAAAGCCGTGTTACCCCGAGAAATTACTCCGCTCGAGGATAAAGTAGTTTGTAAAAACACCAGTTGCGGGCGTGTAGTCCGCAAATGGACACTAACAATTTTTATCGGCTTGCGACATTACTGTATTAATGGTGAGATTGTTGAGGCGCCTGGCCGCTGTGGTTATCTAGGACATCGCATGTCGAAGCTGGTGTGGAACGTGGACGCGGTGCGTTGCGTTGCGTTGCGATTCGTGATATAATCGATAGGTTTGTGTTTCAGTGCATTCGTTACGTGTGCGAGCCCGCGTCGCGCGCGGCCCACATTGCAAGCAGGTGCGAGCCCCGTAATGGCTCCTCTTGAGACCCCTAACATCTGCTTTTTCATAATTTACGTGCGTACACAAATTCTAACTGCTGGCCGATGATTTAAATTTGAGCCGGCGACGGGTTCGTTATCAGTGCTCGAAGCCGGCCGCGTTAATTGGCACTTTTATTGCTCAAATCGCCATTAAGACGCGCTCAGCTGGTTGACAGAGACTCGGCTCAGTTACTCGCTCGACGGACGTCTCGTACGCGGTTGCAACTTAGACGCTTAGGCGTACGTGCCATCTGTCCTCCACACCTGTCTCTAATAAATAAACTACCAAAAGTTTTCTCAAAGAAATCATTCGATAAGACCGCCTGAGCGTGCAACTAGTTTCGTTTGCACCTGTACGTGTAAGTAAATAAGTAATTTATATTTTATATAGGAAATCTAATGGATTTATGCTAAATTCGTAGCTGGCAATCATTGTGGACGTTGTTCAAAGTATATATTTCTCTATTTCCCAGCAATCATGTTAATAGCTGAAATGGTCAATTCGACCCAAAAACCGGTCACTTAGTGTCCAGTCGTACGTATTTCCACAGACGCGCAATAATAATAATTAATCGTCATATGTCATGTTACTCGCAATAAGCATTTAAGTATGTGAAACCATTTAGCCCTGTTATAATTTCGTCCATTGTCCAACGAGGTTTTGTTCTATGAGAACCGACTCAATTATTTGTGAACTCCTTATACGAAATCTGTATAATCGTCAGTTTTTAACTGCTTAACTATGAGAAACTTCAGTTTTGGATGCATTGTGCGATGAGAGTTTGTAATGGGCCGATTGTGATCCAACGCAATATATGCGTCACAGCTATTGTTAAGGGAAAGCCAACCGACGATTTGAACACGATAAACACTGTAAGATCCAATGTGGACTACGTTATAATAAATAAATTATCTTTAATAGATTTAAATCTCCCAATTTTCTTTTGTGATGATTGACAAATGACGATTCCATTGTACCTAAGACGTGGAAGTCACGCTGTTCAGATGAGATTGATGTCCGGCGTTGCTTTTTTGATCGCGACCATTTTGAAACAATTTATATTTCCTTTTCATCCCGACCGGACGTTTAATTGATTCCCGATTCTGTAAAAACACGGGTCCCATTGATCAGATTACGCAATGTCGCCAAACTGGATGCTGAGGGAAGTCGGTATTATGCATTATTTATAAACACACGTATCCCATTGGTTGTTGCTCTCCAGTTTAAATGTGATTGGATCGGATAATTGGACCAACAAGCAATACTGATGACAAAGTTTATAAAAACAATTCCGACTTTTTATTCGCTGTTTTTGGTAACTTCATATAGGATTATAAAAATATAATACCAGTTTATACAACATATAAATAAATCAAAAATTCGATATACATAAATAAATATATCAAAATTTGGAAAACTCCAAAAGACGATGTGTTTCTTACAGTCCTATTTGATAAATTATGGTCGCATTGATAATTAATTGTTGCATAGAATATTTGTACAATTTCGTAATTTATCGCATGCCAGTTTTGTGTGTAGGTAATACAACGGTAACCTTCTAATTTAAGGTCCCATTGTTTAGTGAGGCCTGTCTAAATTATTAAATTCCGAATTGGGTAAATGTGTCAGCGATGCTGGCAACACCGTAGGTTGTGCAACGCTTCAGGCATAGAGAAGAGATGAGTCGAGTCACTGTGGGCTGCAAGTTAAGGCCACAGACGACAATTGTAAAAGTTTACTGCAAGAACTAATTACCGCGTGTAGGCGACTCTTAAATTGATAACTATGTAATAGTTATTTCACGCACTAAAGGCCTCCATTTAAGGATAAGCACCATAATAGTTTTAAGTAGCACCTTTAAAATGCAATTTAAAAACAATTTGCGGACATAATAATGGCAATACAGTAATGATAAACGAAATAAAATTAACACGGGCGCATATTTGTGAAAAAAAAAGATGGATACGCAATTTCCAACGCAATAGAAATGAAGGTTTGTTGTGCGCGTTTCATAACTGCAGGGAAATAGAGTGTACAGTAGATTACAGCTATATTAAAATTTATTTCACGTAACAGGCAAACACAAACTACGTATAGGCATATATATGTAGGTGCTGTTTTCACATGACACACACCCATTCATTGCTATGATACTTAAAGTTACCAAGCGCTCACTCGTATCGTATATTCACGAATGGACAAATTGTTGTTGGGATAGGCGTACGAGATAACCGAATGAAACCTTTATTTCTTTTATCTTGTTAAAATTCTTTCATGTACATCAATACGGAGCTATTTTAATAAGTTCCGTGTGGGGCCAACAGCAACAGGTTCACACGTATAATCCCTGTAACAATCCGAGCGAGATCTGGTTTAAGATACGATACAACAGTATACACGACTCATATCATAGCGTACTGAACACCGACGCACGATATCACAATTCGCTTGTGCAACACGCTTAAATAACCACAAAATACCTTATTATGCGCTTTCCATATACGTTCCGGGCAATCTACCAGGGCCATTACCTTCCTCGGCCCATGATTCTCCGTTAATTTCGAATTCCACTCATAGATCTTTTATCCCGCTGGATGCAGCTGCCAGCGAAACTGAGAACGTAAGAACACAAAGAGATTGCGACTTTTGTCGCGCGAACAACCAAATTTCAGGACGTTTTGTTCGCGTTAAGGACGACGTGTGTCCTTTTATTATGTGCGCCAAGAAGTTCCTTGAAAACGAAACGTCCTTTGTCGCTAAATCGACATGAGTCCCATCGGCACAATGAGTTGAAATTATTTATTCCCAAAAGCCAGGTCAGGAAATCTATTAAGATGAACGCCCATTCATCAGCTGTCTCCATAAGACACAGAGCAACAATATTTCTCGCGGCTGTTA
>DWJK01000113.1:0-28499 GCA_018248815.1 Croniades pieria auraria
TTTTGGAAGCGATCAAGAGAGGTTCAACAAGCGATAAAAGGAAGCGATTTCTGCGAATACCAGCGATACAATAGTGTCAATAAACAGTTTGTGCACTCTGAGAGCATCTTTGATTCGTCACCCTTTACAGTACACTGCATCGTTTCCGGCCGCCAATCTACGTACCTATACGTAACATTACGTTTAATAATGAAGCTGATTACATCTGTCTTAATTAGCATGTGCACAAAGTTAAATTCCCACTTAACGTCGAAGTCACCTCTAAAGTTTAACACCCTGTCTGTTTAAAAGCGTTTTAGTTCAAAATAAGATATATTTTCTGTTACCTGGTAGTACCCTCCAACGTTACACCAGTCAAATTTACGTCCCGCTGCGGAATATGGGTGAGCCTGTTTTATAACAACTCACAATTGAATTTGATCTACTTTTAGTGTTCATTTAATTTCCTATCATTAGCATAATAAACAAACGTTATTTGGCAATGTCGGTCTATTATTAAAACAGAAAAGCATTCGTAATATAATGATATAACAAAAGTAGTAAGAACAGTGCATTCCACTATTGTTGTTCATATTTTTTCTTACACTTCATTTTGCGTGCAATTTTGTAATAACCGAAGTAATAATATTTTGTAATAACCTAAGAACAAATTAAAATAATGCACGTTTTATCGAAGTGACAGCTTCCATTGGAATATTTATGGGTTGTGATTAATAGATCGTAATACGCTTAGCTGGAATAAAACCATCAAGTGTTATTTAGTTACATAATTTAGTTAAAATAATAAATTTCAAATAATTAAATTGTTTTAGATCTAGCCGTTAATAATCACAACTGGAATATTAGGTAATGTTAGTTTAATAGATCGTATGTAGCAATCGTTTTTATACATCTGAGTCTGAAGATTGAAAGAAATGAGTTGATGAAGTAAAATGAGACATTCGTGATTACTGATATTTTTTATTTGCTTGAGAATGAACGACTGAGTCTTTTTATTTGGCACTAATAGGAAATATCTCGAAAACTGGAGCGTGAGTAGTAAACGCGAAAAAACTGGACTGATGTATGTATATCTTCTCATTGAATTACATTGACGAGAAACAATATGAGTATTCATGTGAATGTATATATTTTTATGAGGTGTCTGTAGAAAACTAATGCATTTTCTCTCAATACAGGGACATTTAAAAACAACTTAGCGAATAGATGAATCATAAAGTTTTCATTAAATATTATGTAATGGATAAAAGTTTCTCGTGGAAGAAGTAAATAGACTTAGGTATTTATTATTTTATTCATTAAATCTTTTGTAATAAACATAGCTAACTTCAATATTTTCTTTAGTGTGTTTTTGTTACAGCTTTTTGTGCACAGCTAAGAATTTTCCATAATGTTCTAGAAGGCGTGTGAAATTTGCACTCGGACCGCGTGGTAAACTATGACTTTAACCCTTCTTGGTCTGAGAAGCCTTTGTCCAAAAGCCCAATAACAGGGTTGATTCAATTTCAAATTATTTACTTATATGATAAAGTGTGCTGATTATCTTGTCAACATTATTCTATGATTTCAAACTTTCTGAAAGAGTGTTTTTGACATATTACACTCTAGTCGCAAATAAGCTATATGTAGTTTTAGTAAGTGTACTATATTATCTTTAAATATAGGTTCTATAGTGCTATTTTGTAAGCACTGAGGAACTGAAATTATGTACTTAGTATTAACCACTCGCATAGTGACCCAATCAGATGCGCTGTACATTATGTAACAAGCGCGGTAAAACATCGCTGTTACGACACGCAAATGCGAAGGTAAATTAGCACTTGATGCTTAATACTGTTTGATGTCCTGTTTAGAAGGTTTACAGTATTTTTAATAATAATAATAGTAATGGTTTATTAATCCAAACATGTTATATTTCAAGTAGAGTCCTAGCTCCCATAAAAGCGTAAGCTGTGGACTTTGGACTGGAACAATATATATACCTAATAGAAATAAATTCAGTGTTGTCTCCTTATATACAGTTTCTTTATGAGTACTGTAGAAAACAAAGTATTCCTTTTTGTATTGTGTACTGATTTTCATTATTTTGGCAAGCTTTTGACAACCCTATCATAAGAAATATTGGAGGAATAACAAATAAGCTCGATGTCTCATATGAGGACTGTCACTCGATACTACAATTATCATGGAGCCTCATATTATGACGTAATGTTAAGCATGTTGGTCGACCGCGTGGCAACCATATAATTCTAACCTGATAATGTTAATTATGTTATTTGAATAAAAATAAATTCTTTTGGGATATTGTAAAAAAAAAATTTATTATCATCTGATAAATTTTTTTTACGCATGGGTATTTAAACTTACTTTGATAATTAATTCACGTTCAGATATTGAAATAACGTTCTTGTATAGCACACGAACCAGCGCTTAAAGAGTCAGGGTCGTTAACCATTCGACCAACAGGTCAGTCGATGTTATTAAACTGCTATTTATGTTTTTCTTTATGTAACCCGTACTTAGCAGCATTTAACTGGTTATCATAATTTATATGCAAGACTAATGACCAATATAAGCGTTTAACTTTAACTGGTACTTGGCGAATATCATTGTTCAGTTATGGTTTGAATCGGTAAGGTATATTAAGATATCGATTATTCGTATCGATTGGTATCTGAGAATCAAAGTAATGTTAACACAGAACGACACGGTTTCGTTCCAGCTTTCTTGTCCAGACGGCCAAGGAGTGGAATACCCTGCCGGCGTCTGTGTTCCCGGACACATATACTTTAACTTTGGACTCTTCAAAACAACGGTGGATAGGCTTCTCCTAGGCATGCGTGCTCCATCTTAGGACGCATTCGCGCTTTCTATCAGGCGGATTCGCGGCCAAACGCTAGCCTATCAAATGATAAAAAAAAAGTTTTTAACGAATGCGCATATGTTTGGGTAACAAAAATATACCTACTTTATGTCATCGTTATTATCACACTGATTCAACCAAGGCTGAACACAAGGTTTTCGTGAACTCCAACGAGACTTGCCTAGGTGTATGTATCTTGCTGCTAATTATGTTTTGACATAACAAATTGACTACATCTAATCTAATAATTGCAATAAATGTCTTTCGTTTTTCTACACCAATTGTATAAGGTCCGATTAATTCTGCTTGTCAACGAACATTTTACTGTTTCTATAGTTTCTGAAGTCGATCTGTCAGATAAATCATGGACTAAATACCTTTGATTTCTTGTTTTTGTTCTAATTGTCTAAACTTAAATAAAACTGAGTTTGCCAAATCGAAATAGGGCATTTGGATTTGAATAACTGGAAGTCAGAACCGGTGTGAGGATTTTAAAATTTTTGCCGTGAAAATTCTTCGGATATTTTTAATGATGTAATAGATTAAAACATGGTGTAGGACGCTCTCCAGCTAGGTGGAGCGACAATATGTTATGCGAAGTGGCTGGCAGTGGTTAAATACGAAGATTTAAAGATCGATTTAAGAGCCGTACTACAGGAGAGTCCTATTTCTAGTAGTTAACACAAATGGGCTGATAATCATGATGTTCTAGTACATGACAATAGTTACAAAATGCAATTGTCTATACATACAACAGTCGAGACGCGCGAAAATGAGACGTCTCTAGTGATGCGCCTTTTGATCCCTTGTCAGTAAATTCGGCTGTTAAATATTTATTTTATAATACATTCTTCTAAAGCGCTTTGCTTGTTATTCGTTTAATAATTAACAAGCAACCCTGAGTATATATAACAATGCCTTGTATAAAACGATTCCTTAATATTTAATATGAATGAAATGTAATTTTATGCTCAAAGTGGCATCATTAGCCGTCTACTTATCTATTCTCCGATCGTGACTTAGCAATTGACAATACTCTATAAATAGATTTTTTATAACCATTTGGCAGTCATTATTGTACCCATATATGACTGCCGTTGTTTTTTTTTCTTCTCATTTTTTTTTGTGGGGAATAATAAAACATTATTATTATTCAGTACTAATATAATGGTACGTGTAGAGATATTTGACACTCGGTCCTCTCTGCCTACCCTGTAAGGGACCTGACGTAACGATATATCTAATAGTAGTTACAATAACAACTTATATAATGGTTGTAGAATTGGATTTATAAGGTATAATTTGTGTCTCTCTCCAAGCATGGTCTGTTTCTCGGAAGGGATAAAGCCAGTGTTGATGGTGAGCATTAAAATCGCTAAGAAACACCAGTTAAGCGGAAGGATACCTTCGTTGAGCCAAGTCAGCCGATTCACTGATTGTTGTCTCCCGATCTCCACTGTCTGACCTATAGACAGGAGCGTAAAGTATTTGTTCCACATCATTATCAACCAGCAGCCAGACTGTGGAAAACTTAGGGTGTTTAAGGTCACGGAGACGTCTGCAGCAGACATCATCTCGTACGTACGCGCATAGGCTAGCGCATGGGAGGAAGTTGCACTCTAAGGAGTATCTCTAGTTCGTTAAGTAAGCAACATCCGCTGGACACCGGATTTGCGTCTCCGTGAGAATCAAGAGGTTCAGTTTCTCGGTCTTAAGATGATGTTGGACCGAGAGAAGATTCGAATGTAATTCTGGGATGGTTGGTGAGGTGGACTTTCAGAGAGAGGACGTGCAGCCGCTGTTTAAATGTTCTCTTGTTTCTTTGCACTGTCTGACTTTCACTGTCGGGGCAGCCTTTCGTAGGCGACTGGGCTATTACTTAGGCTCCCTATTTTCTGCAGTCAGCCAGCGGTGCACCGTGCTTTGGATCCCGATACAATCCACGACCAGACCTCCAGTGTCAGGGCCTCAGAGCGACTGGACCGGTCATGAGGTACTCAGCAACTGCCCAAACCCACTTATCTTCGTACGGCTTTAGGGGCCATTACGCCGAAACGCATTTTTATATACTTGGCGTCGTGGTTTTGACCCTTGGGTGGTATTTGCGTGTAACTTGTATACCAATAGACGGTCATACAAGTAAATTCTACGAAGTAGTTAGATATCGAAATGAAAATTTAGGTTTTACTTTTAGACAAAAATAAAAATATCTAGATTCGTACTCCTCAAACAATCTTAATTTTAGATAACGAGTGTGAAGTGTCATCATCACTTGTAAATTTGTATTAAGAAAAAATCATATTTTCTAATATTTTATACGTGTTAGTGAGCATCTACGTAACAGCGTTTAAACACTTATTGATTCCGTTCAAATCAAATTACGTTACAAATAAAACTACAGCGATTTACGAACAATAAACACAGTTATTCCGAGCGATTCACTGCACGGACGGTGCGTAGAGTACTTGTAGCTTCCTAGTGTTCATTGTGCGGAAATTGGCAGTGAGCGTAATAGGTCAATAGAACATCTCGTGCATTCTAATTCACTGAAAGTTGCATCTTTTACTTCCAATACCTAAACGTGTACCCAGTAAACGCCCAGAGAATGTCTCTCTCATTAAAAACTAATTAAAGCCATGCGTGTTTAACACCCACTTCCTATATGATGTCATACACCGCTACCTATGGTTTCTGTGCTACGTACCATGAAGTTTATGACGCCATACCGTTTTTACTGTAATTGAGACATCTATTCGATTATTTCATTTACTCATGTATGTAGGGCATGTTAGAGATTCTATTTTGTATGTATAGCTTTGTTTTCGCTAAGTATTATTGGGTTAATTTTGACTTCAAGTAATAACAGAATTACACTGTATCATTCGGGTAAATGTGAAAAGCTCCGAAATTGTTAAAGAATTCATTTAAATGAATTCGTGATTTTTAGGTTATCTATGGCTTAATGTTCTAAGATTTATACGCTTATTTCATAACGTATGTATGTATATGTTCATTTTCCTAGTTTCATTCTAATTACATAGGGTTGTGTTCGTCCATAATACTTTCCCCAAGATCGTCCAAGACATCTATACATATACACACATCTTTTTATTAAATATACTCTTAGGCAAATAATATAGCATAATATTTAATTTATTTTATGAAGCTGCAAGCAATATAGTTGTAATACACAGAGGCAATGTTGTAATTTTTCATATTATTTGCAATTTATTTAGATATGCCAATATACCGCTAGCTATACAGTGAATTTAAGTGAGCTTTTACAGTGAATTAAATAAAACCTCATATTTATAAAAAAGTATATAATTACTATCTTAAACATTACATTTATCCAAGTGTAATCATATTGTCAGTTGTCTCTGCATGTAGTTGATGGGTGCTGGAGGTGGAAGCAGGCACCTCATGGTGAGGGCCTACAAGTGAAAATTGCAGAGAACAGTTTGCTTCTATCGTCGCCCCCGTGTACACAACACAGTTTAGAAGGACACAACTGCAAAATAAAAATCAAATTGTTATAGAAATACAAATATACATATGAAGGTAACAAATATGGGAAAAATAAATTATATTGGAAAATGGGTCCATCATATTTGACTATAATCAACATGCAATTTTCAATAAATTCTAAGAAGTTCTTAAACATATGTTGCTTTTGTGTATAAAGGTTTAAATTGTGTACAAAGAGGGAGAGAATCTGGCAATTATTCTTGGAATGTTGCTGATGTACAAGAAAAAGTTTTAGGTCTTTAAGTTACAGTACTATATGTGAGATTCATTATAAATATTCATAAGCTACAATGACTTCGACACAAGCAGTACTGAATGCTTTTTACTAATAGTGTAATAGTACAGTTTTCACAAATTAGGTAGACTGTGAATTACAAACCCGAAACAATAATAGAAGGAAAGGTGACTCACTCACAATTTTTTGGTCTTACAACCAGTGTTGTAACAGTCTTACTAACTAACATTGACATACATATAAGTCTTTTATGAGGTTCTAACCTAATTCTATGTGTCATCTATTTTAGATATACATCGTTTGCTGATGCAGACAATGCAGTCTGTATTTTTTATGAAGACATAAACACACAAGTGAATAGCAATCATAAGTAGAAGTGCTACTCATGGACACATGCAAAACAAATCAAACAATTATGTGAATAGATTTGAAGTGCTTATCCACAGTGGACAACTTTACTAAATTTTCCTGAACTTTGTCCATTTATGTATCAGTGTAAATTATTACTTCTACAATTTATTATGTAAGTGTAGTATAAAATTCCTACAAAATTCTTCATATATTCCCTGACCTTTAAGGTGGTCTTATCTATAAATATTTCTAATACCTTAAAATGAACAATTCTTGTATATATACATATGTATATACAATCTATATATACAATCCGAATCTCGGAAATGGCACTGACTATTTTCATACAATTTAGTAATCAGGGGGTTTCGGGGAGATAAATCGAACTAGCTAGGTTTCATTTTTAGAAAATGTGTTTTACTCATGTTTTCAGGCAATGAATAACTTTACTGTTTTACTAACACAGCAACACTAAAGGTACTTCAATAGGTGGCATTGTTAAACTACACTAATTGTAAGCCAATAAGGGGTTTGGTTTGAGGTTAAAACAAGAAAATCAATTGTTAACTTATATTATTGATAAAATGTCTTGTTAACTCATGTGTGCACTTAAAAATGGCTAAAAGATTTTTAAAAAAATGTGCTCATAAGCAATATAGTACATTATAATTGGTGCATTAATAACCAAATATAAAAATACCGAGCAAAGCTGGGTCATCCAGGTACTACATATTGGATTTGGCATTAATCCATGTACACACCAATTTACATAAAACAGCTTAGTAAAATAAGGTCACACATTATACACTTTCACTTGCTTGACCTATTCATTACTGTTACTAGGATAAAACTGGTTTGAATGGCTTGTTTACTTACCCCTCTTTAATATTTACATTATTCATTAGAACACAGTTGGTTAGCCTAACTTTGTTGTCAATTGTGCAATTGGACCCAATTACACAGTTTTTAATGGATGTTTTTTCTTGAATCACAGATTTGTCACTAACAGTAGAATCAACTATTTGTTTGGTTTTTACTTCACTGTTGTGGTGGAGTATATTGATAACACGCGATCCTGTAAGTTCTTCCCACTTTGAATGGAACTGTAAATTAAAATACAGACAAATTACACATTACAAATTATTGAGAAAATATATAATTATAGTTTTTCCTTCATAAATTGTAAAAGAATACATTTACATGGCAGTGCTCTGTGCTCAGTGGTGACAGCAGCCCATAGACATCATATTCGATCCATCACAGAACTTGCCATTGCTTCAATATTTTGTTATTTTATTTATTTATTTAGGTCACTAACATACTATACACTGTTACATGTTTTTACTTACAATTGCAATAAAGTTATGTCGCTGAGTGTCAGTACAATTATAAGCGACGACAACAAGGTGAACATCATTATTTGAGTAGCTATATAAAAAAAAAGTAACAATATTGATAACATGCATGTTTGAATAAAAAACAAGTAGTAGTCATGACAGTAAAATTAGTTAAAGAGTAATAATATAATTTAAAATGTTAATAATTCCAAACATGAACCAATATTAAACAATATAAATATAAATACATACAGCCCACACCAACAATATAAGTAAGCTTAGTAATAGATATGATCACAGTGTATGTACAGATTTTTAGTTGTGAGATTGCAAAACTAGTTATTATTTTATAAATAAGAACTAATTACCTTAAGGTTAGACAAACAGAATGCTGATAAAGTGTTGATTCTGACCCCGAAGATGTTTTTGTCTGGAATATGTGCATAGCATCTGAGTTGATCATTGTAGTATACACCTTTACTTCCCAACCTATGGTCATTGTATGCCGACATAGCCCTGATCTTGCTTTCATAGCCTTGGTCAATAGCATAGTCAAAAATATCCTTAGTCACTATAATGTTCTTCTCGGAAGTCCCTTTATTTTTTTCAGCAAAATTCTTAGGTTTGGAAAGTTGTTTTTTGACTATATGGGGTATAAGCTCGCCTTTGACAGATGTGAATTTATCAACTTCAACTAAATAATTGACCACCCAGTATTTCATGACATACACATGTGCATCAAGTAATCTGGTATACATGCTCAATGAGTTATATTTCTTCATCAAAATCCTAGGGAGAGTAACATTTTCTTCAAAGTCACTAGCACTGGCCAAGAAAACAAGTCTCTGTGTCTCCTTGTCAATGCACACTAAGTCTCTATCTGGTTTAGCTTTGGTTTTAAGTCCCGGAAGCTCAATCCATTCTTCGGGTCCATTGTTGAAGAACAATGTAGCAAGTGTTGCATCATGTTTGCGATAGAGATTGAGTACTTCATTGAGGTTTATGTTCGTTAGCAGATCTCCAGATATTACAATCAAGTCTGATGTCACTCGATTACTAATATGCCGCAGAGAGTTTGCAGTACCCCAATCCTCATCAGATGGTATAACAATCAGCTCATATTTAATTTTCAGAGGACATTCATCTAATGCACTCAAAATACTTGATTTATCTTCATCCAGCACAATAACCATGGTCTCTGTAAAAATAAAACAATGTATTTTTGTCACAGAAGTCATAAAAGGAGGTGCATGGTTACAAATGTATTGCAGATGTTACACTAGACATAATTTTTCTTTTAATTCCTTTTGTATTTTAAGCATTAGATGAATGCACTAACTGTGTAAGTTTTGAAAACATTATTTTAGAAGAAATAAAGGTTTGTGTTTTTATCTTGTAATAATTTCATCATTTTGCCGTGAGTACTTTAAAATATAGCATCTGGAATATACATTATAGTAAAAGCATGAATAGCAGCACAAATTCTGCTGCAATGACAATGCAGTATTGGTATATTGATAGTACTAGGACCTTTATTTTTCACCAAATAAATATATAGTTATTCTTTACCTTGGAAACCTAGTTTTTCCAGCATGTTCAATGGATACCATAATACAGGGTATGGTCCTATGGGCAGGAGGCATTTCGAAACAGTTCCACCAACATCTGGCAATCGGGAGCCTCTTCCCGCTGCCAGGACTACTGCTTGGAACTCCAGTATTTTATGCATTTGTGTAACTGAAACGGTGTTAACCTAAAAATGAAATTAATTGGAGCGAGCAAGCAAAATGTGTATTTTTGTGAGTGGGACTTCAAGTTTTAATTACCTTATTTTAAATTATAGCATTAATAATGGACTATAATATTACAATCCATCCAATAAAATTTTACAATTCATACATATTGGAATTTAGCAATAAATCAATATACCTTTCAACTTTGACACATTTGACTATATGACATTAGTCGTAAGCAAATAATTCTTTTTTTTACGTGAGCTGCATTGTATGACAACTGTTTCTTTTTTTGTCGGCTAATGTTGCCTTATTAGGTTTTATACATTGGCGTAGATTCAGAAAGGTAACTTAATAATAAAATTCTGAAATACAATGTATATCATTCTAAATATTTTATTTTCAAAGGAAATGATTGACTGAATGAAGAGTTGCGTAAAAATTTTAATTTTTATCTTATTAAAAAAGACCCGAATGATGTAGTTCAACTACCCATAGATTTTATTTTTTATGATCTAGGTATTATAAACGTATTACATTATTATCAATCCTTTCACCGTTTCACTGGGAAACGCAGATCTTACAAAATAATGAGTAGGTTTTAAGGTCATAGTCTGCTACGATGGCTAAATGCAAGTTGGCACAAAATAAAACTTTGAAACCTGGTACGTACAAGTTTTTAAAATGAGTATTAACATTAAATATGATTTGTTATAACGGTGAAGGAAATGTCACAAGGAAACCTGCACACATTAGAGTTTTACATAATGTTGTAGATACACGACGAACAAGGTCATTGGATGATTGAGATATTATATACATAAGTGTTTATATAAGCTTGGGAAAGGACAATAAGTTTTTAATCTTGTGTAAAAGAATTAAAGATTCTATAAATCTTCCCGAATATATGTATCTATTTATTTAGTTCAAGCAAAATTGTATTGTCAATCGGAATAATATTTGATTTCGGAATAACATTGTCACTCATACTTCTTTTATTACTTTAGAAACTTGATTCCTGGTCGGATTTCTTGACTGCACATGAATTTTGTTTTTTAAATAATAATGTCATATTGTGTAATATTATGTATGGTATCTACAACATTTGTCTAACATGATATTTTTACGTAATAACGTATATTGGTATGGGCGTCGTATTAAGAATATACTATCACGTTTAACTGATTGAACAGATTTAAATAAAATATCTAGAAAAGGAAAGGGAAATATACATATGAGTTAACAAAAACATGTATGTATTATAATGAGATTTATTATTAAATTTCCTCCATGTCGACTGTTCTATAATTTTATAATATGTATTTATATCAAAAACATTTAATTATAAGTAAATATTAATGGGACATATATAATTCCTCTGTGGGAGGTGGTGGAGTCTTAGTATCGCCATCTTTTACTTCTTCTGCTGAATGCATCGGCACAATATAATCGGATGGAGTCATATTCGAAACGTCGTCTTCGTGAATTGGCGCTAATCAAAGGAAACAAGAAATTATAAGACGGCACTCTTAGTAATATATATATATAAAATATGCCGTACATATATATAATATATTTATAAAGTAGGCACATATAACAACTATTGCGAAAATTCTACCTGGTTCACCTTCTGACGGCTCAGGAGTATTTAGGAGCATGTCATTTACATTGCACGGTAGGCAAGGCTTCTTTGCAGGTTTTATGTCATCTATCAAATACATCTGAAAAAAAGTTCAGTTCAAATATACATATCATTAATCTATTTATATTTGGGCAGTTCAATCGCTTCTTATGATGATAGTGATATTTGGCATCATACTTTGCCATCGGAGCCTATTCCTGTAGTGCCAGGTCGTAATATTGGGCTTATTATCATTCCCATTGGAGTACGAGCCTTCTTGTCCATCACCACTGTGTGAGATCCACCGCAGTACCTTTGGCATAAATGTGCTCTGCAAATAAAGCAATTATAAGCGTTTAACAATTAAGAAATTGAGGTACATAATAATTAATATTTCGTTTCATATTAATATCACGTTACAATAGAAAGTCGTTTACCTTGGATCTCTTGGGTGTGGTATTTGAAAGCCAGGATAGCAAATCCCATGATCTCCATCTTCGGCCGGCTTTGTCGAATCTTCGGCGCCAACAGTTGGTGGTCGAGTAGAAGGCTTGGGGAAAGCAGGAAATTGTGGTATCCTGTCAGGTTCTTCTAAGTCCATATGCGCCGGCGAAGCACAAGATAGACATGCGGCATCTCTAAATAGTTTCCTTGTGATAGTCGCGCTACGGGGCTCGCCGACAATATCTAACATTGCTTGAGTTTTATTGCGTAACATTTCTAAGTATTTATTAACATCATCGCGTAATGCTACTAACTGGGTCCAATCAGCTTTGTCATTTAGTTCTTTAAAGAGATCATCGATGGCTTTCTAAAAAAATCGTTAATTGTTTTATCTTTTTATAATTTATTGACTAAACCAAAACCATGTTGAGACTGGCCTTACCAGCAAATTATGTAAAATAATCGTTTAGATTCTTATTTACTGTTATATTTTGAATGTTTTTCTCTAATACTCATAGCTTTGTTTCGAGTCAACTGTTAATGTTTAAAGCAGTTAAATATGTATTTGTAATATTAATATTGACAGGAAAATACAAACAACGGAGTTTAACCTTTTTAATTCTGAAATTTTTGCTTAACTAATTCTAATGTTTAGATCTTTTCATTATTATTAGTTTTAATTCATTACCTACTTCATAGACTTTGAGTTATAGCGATAGTCTATTGACGTACAACTCAGCTTCCGACTCTAGGGATCCTACACGTTTTTTCCATAATGCTCTCTAAGGGGCATACCTCTTATGTAGTCCCATATCATAATGTTTAATTGTTCGCATTTTATTGGCGCGGTAAACAATAGTCTATGGACTACGAATTTTCATTTTACGAGGATACTCATGTCCAACACCGGGACGATAACAGGGTTGATGTTACATTTGACTTTGAAGCTTCTCAATTTGGTAAGGTTTTGAAGGGAATTATTACTGTATGGAATATAATAAGAGCAATTTCCCATAACAGTAGTAAAAAATAATTTTCAAGAGCGTAATTTATCATCGGTCTGTACCTGCCAAATTATTTCTTGGTTATTAAATTTATCGTAAGCAGCACCAATTCGTTTTTCAAAATCACCTCTAACAGCATGAAATTGTTGGATTGATACTAATCCATTCAAAGCACTAATTCCAGCTTTATCACGGAGAGCATCGGCGACTTCATCTCGATCGGATTTGGATTCACGAAGCAGCTCAATTTGCTGCCATAATGCCTAAGGGAAAGAAGCTAAATGCAATGTAATATTTTATAAAATGTAATTTACAAATATAGGCTACAAAGTATACTTGGAGATCCAGCGATAATTTCTTTTGGCTTTCCTTTAGCTCCTTTTGCAGAATATTGGCATTCTCGAAATCCGTTTGGAGGTTTGTAAAATGGGTGTTTAATTCACCTACAGCTGCAATATGTAAAAAGATGTTTAATTTTACTATTCGCTAACGCGAATTAAATAAAGTGTACTATAATATTTTCGAACCTGGCGTGCTTGTTCATACCACTACTACATACATCAGACTCACTTCATAGCATATGTGACTAGTGTAGAAGATACACAATGACATTTACAAGGCAGTCGGTGTTCTCTGACACCTCGTAAAAACCTACCGTGACGATATAATGAATAACACGAAATTAAAGTATTTTTGTTGTAAATTACCAGCTGTATCACCGCCTGTATTTGCTAACGCTTCTGCCATTGCCTCTAAGCCTGCTTCTAAATCATGTTGCATTTGTGTTAGTTGCTCCTGGTAGTTCGTCATCTAAAAATTTTATTCGTGCAGGTTTAGTAAGTATTTGTGCATCTCTTAAAAAATGGCAATTGAATTTAATTACCTGAGATGATAAACTGGCGTCTAAAATATTGATTTGTTCAGAGTATTCTGATACTAGTAGCTCCAAGTCATTCATGCGGCTGCCTAAATTTAAAGATGACTCCAATTTCTCCTCTGCAGGTAAAACGTCGATTATTTTTTTCAGTAATTAAAAAATTATAACATTATAAACGTACCTGAAGCCTACCTACCCAGTCTACTGGCTATTTTTATAGCATTTGCAGCGTTATCATTGCTTTTAGCTGTTATGCCAGATACTGTTTTTAGAATTCCATCAGCCACTGCCGCAATAGCTTGGCTGCGAACAGTGTATTAGTTCAAGTAAAATTTACTGTTTTATAACAGCGATTAAAATTGTATTTATGAGCTTAGATATTTGTCATTGTTATCATGACAGTACGTTGCACATTGTAAGATTTCATATTTTATCCGTTTTTATTCGGAAATAAGATCGCTGTGCATGAGTTGTCTCAAAATATTATTACTGTTATTTTATTTCTTACTCTAAGTCATCGTATGTAATCCAATCTACTGGAACAACAAGTTTTTCTTCCTCGGCTGCTGGTATAGGTGAAAGCGTCGGCATAGTGTCAACTTTTGAAGGTTCCAAAGATGGCATTGACTCTTCTAACACTGGCTGCGCCAACTTTGATTCTTCTATTACTGGCCTTGCCGACGTGGATATCGTAGATTGTTTGGATGCCTTAGTGACTATCGATTTCCTCGAAGTACGTGATGCAGTTGGCGTTGAAGTCTTGATAGCTTTGTGGGAAATACTTTTATCGGGCTCCTCTTTAGGCTAAATAGTATTTATTAATACAGTTGTTAAACAATGTTTGAATCAGTTGTGATATTATTTTAGGAAGTCGTTTATGAAAAAAAGGTAATATTTTAAGTACAGATATATTATTTAAAATGAAATTTTCGAAGCGTGCTATGTTTCTTAAGGATTTGCAATCGTGTTTTTAAAGGTTTGCTTGCAACTTTGACAGATGGAATCTGCAAATTATAATAATATCTTTACCTTTATGTCTATTTCCGTAGCAGACTTGACCGCAAGATTTGTAACCATTTCTAACATTTCCTTTAAGGTTTTTTCAGCAGCCTCAAGTCGAGCAGAGAGTTGCAGAGCGGCCATAGCATCAGTTAAAGACGCTCCTTTACGAAGATCCTGCATAAGCTGTGCGTTATCTGGAAAATCTGGCTTGGGGACTGTGGCAAAACGGCTTTGAAGTTCTCGAACAACATCTGCTAAGGCTTCGAATTGACTCCGTGTTACGATACTTAATTGAGGCATACGTGTATCTGATTTAATAATTAAAATGATTAATGTTTTTTATCTACAAGAAATAATTTTATAAATAATTTTATTAATGTATTATAAGAAATATTACCAATTGTAGATCTTGTTTCTTCTACTGGAATTCTTTCCACTATTAAAAACAAAAAAAATTATTATGATTTTGTTTTTGTCTAACAGTGTGTTTTATTTGTTATTTTCACTTACCAACGAAAAGCTTTTCATATTGTTCTTCTTCTGGAATAATCAATATATCTCCATTATTTTTTGTCATTTAGAAAACGTATTAAGGAATAATTGAGTGTTAATTTCAGTGTTATCTTACCAATTGAATCTAAAGATGCCATAGGAGTTGGTAGCTTTTCAGGTACGTCTCGAGAGTCCGCTCTCTAAAATTATATCGATATCAAATAATCTATTCATAATTCTTTTACCGGCTTACCTTTCATATTAAACGTTTATTATTCCATCCTTTGTTACTTTGAAAGTATTTGTTTTGGAGGTTATGACTTTTAAAATTAATTAAAACAAAAACAAAATAAATGTCTGTCAAAAGCTGAAAAAAACCAAAAAAAATAAACGTGAACAATATTCCTAAGCATATGAATTGCACCTGATGAATGATACGAAGTTCTTTTTCTCTCTGCTCTTCAATCTGCTCCAAAAGGCTTTGCAAATCCTGTGAGGTAAATTTAGAAATTCCAGTGTTTAACATAAAATGTAATTTTTGAATTTTTTTTCTAATGTAAAATAAGTCTTCAGCCAACTTTAATTGGTATAATTGCCATATTACCTTTCTTTTATGTTCTTCGCTGGACGTTTTATCAGACGTATCTTTCGAGGAAGTTGATTTTTTGCTTGAACTTGTAGTTTTATCGGTTGTATCTTTTGAAGAAGTGGATTTTTTGCTTGAACTTGTAGTTTTATCGGTTGTATCTTTCGAAGAAGTGGATTTTTTGCTTGAACTTGTTGTTTTATCCGTTGAGTATTTGTCTGTAGAGGATTTAGTCTGGTCCGAAGAAGTTTTATAAGAAGAAGACTTTGTTGTAGACGATTTTTCTAGGGTTGACGATTTTTCAAGGGTCGACTGTTCAGTTGATTTTGACGACGTCTTCTCTGAAGATTTTTCTGACATAGATTTTTCTGTTGCTAGTGGTTTTGATTTGCTACTTTTTATCGTTAGCTTTCCTAAAAATATTTATCATAAATTTCGTTATTGCAGCAAATATGTTTTACATAGTTATATGAATATTAAGTTAAAATGGGCCAAGCACTGCAAGTATTAAGTAAAGTTTTAAGTAAATGGATGAGAGTTTCAAACACACAGTTTTGAGTAAATGGATGAGAGTTTATTATAATATGAAAAGTTATGTTATATTTGCGTTTATAAGACAATTTAAATGTTTCGATTTTGATACCACCGTGTGTATCTTCTCCCGCGCTATCACTTAATCCAGATTTTGTTGTTCTTCTCTTTTTCTTTGGAACAGTTGCTCGAATTTTTAATTCGGTTACAGATAAATTGGTTTTCGGCTGACTTCTCTCTATTTCTATTTCTACTTTTACTCTCCTCTCTAAAATTCTTAGTTGTCTCGCAAGAAGGTATAAGACCGCTTGTATAAGTTTGAAATTTACAACATTTGCCTGAAATAGAAGTTTTTAAAGATCTCTATAGTTTTGTTATTCAGTGCGTAGAGTGTGCAATGTCATTAATTGTGAAGTTGAAATCAATATGAAAATTGAAGTGAAATCAATATGAAAAAGAATTAACGCACGTCGGCTTCACCAAAGGCGTTATCGATCATTTCCGCAATACTCATTAAACTTGAATTCGACATCGTTTATATAAATAAACTCATTAAATGTAATAACAAAATAGTATCCCGTTTTATTCAAAAAACATCTGTAATTGGCATTAACAGTGTCTATCTAGATGGTCTTTGTCAAAAATATGTTTTTTAACTTGTCATTTATAAAAGAAAGATACATTTAGTAAGATTCAAAATAGGTTTATTTACTCAATGTTATCAGAGTTTGAATTATTTTAACGTGGTAGTGAAGGACAAAAAAGAAATAACATTTTCTATAATAGTATTAAATTTTAGCATTGCATACGGTTGCAACAGTATCAATTCAATAATTTTTATTATTTGTGTTGCTTAAATTTGTTATGAATAGGTTTTTTTTAAACACAATACCTTTGTACAAATCTTAATATTTCCGTAAATAAACAAACATGTCGTACAAACGTAATATGTATTTTTAAAACATAGTATGTATATTTACAATTTTTAAGATTCCACTAGTTATTATACAAAAGTCCTTTTAGAAGATACGTTACAAATAAAAAGATACACAACAACATCATAAACATAGTCAACTACCTATGTATGTACATACAGTATTACATTAATCAAAACTCATAAATATCTCTATAAAATAATAATTAAACGATCGTCTAGAAAATACGTATCGCTGAATTTTAAAGTATCGTACAAATAGTTTGTCATTATTTTTTATGTATAATTAAAATCAATCTCATTTTGTGCTGAAGATTTTTAATTAATTAAATTTCGCTACCTATTTAAATACGCACTACTTATCTATGTATAATGTGAGCTAATCATTAGGCACGAAGTCGACAGTCTGTGGAGCGCGAAGAGGCGCAAGCGGGGACCTCGAGAGGGGACGGCGACGTGACATGTAATACCGCCTCAGTGCCCGCACTTTGACTAGAGATTGTTTGCGCTGCAGACGACGACGTCGGTCTGGATTTTTCAATACGACCAAATTTAAGTGAATTATCGTATTTAATTTTGTCCTCTGCTCGTTTACTCGATGATGGTACTTCTTGTTTTCTGTACTTAGTCTGATCGTCAGTCACCAGGACTGCGAGTGGTGGCACTGGTGGAATATACGCATGAGGCTCGTAATTATCGTCAACATAATCCTCCGGGCTCCATGTTGCTGCAGTAGTGGTTGTAGAAGCTGTAGTAGATGAAGACTTGATTGTGGTAGCTCGTGATGTTATAGGGGAAAGTGTTGTAGGTACGTTGTTTTCCGACAATGAGTTCGTAGATTCAGTTGTAGTTTCAGGAACAGTAATTACTTTTCTATTCTTGCTAGATCTTGTCTTTCGTCGCTTTTGTAGTTTTGGCACATCGAGAAAGAATGGATCAAATATAAGATCGGATTCTTTATAGTCATCGTAGTTTATAGGTACAATTGGTTTAACTGCACTAACCACATTGCCTACGGTATAATTTAATCTTTTACCGTTGCTGTCACTGACGGATGCGCTGGCAGTGACGATTACTCGTGGTGGGCTTTTTGGTTTATTTGGAATTCTTTCAGTTTCAGTAGGAGGTGCAACAGACCGGGCCGCTAGTGATGATTCGTTCTCTGGTATAGTATCGTCACTTCTTTTGCGGTTATAATAAAATGGATTGAAAGGAAGAGAATGTTGCGATGGTAATGGTGAAGGGTATGGTTGTTGTTGACGGTGTTTAACTGACATTTCATGTCTGTCAGAAGGTTGAGAAGTTGGACCAGGACGCAATATTTGATTCCTTGGATCTAATGTTGTAGGTCGAAAGGGTGCTGGTTGTGGTCTTTGTGCAAATGGTGCTGGACGAGAAGCCACAGGTCGAGGGGCAGTTCTTGACGATTCATATTGAAAGTGATCAAATTGTTGCGGTGGTGCATGGGTAATAAATACTCCATCAGCAGGACGAAAACTTTGTCGTTGAAAAGATATAGCTTCAGATCCTGGGCCTCGATGACGATAAATAAAATCTTGAGGTGACAGCAGCGAAGGATCTATTGTTGGTGTAGGACTAACAGAGGGTGTTAGTGAAGAATGGACAGCTGGAGATAGGGAAGATATTAAAGGAATCGGAGAAGAAATCAAATGAGGAACGGGTGGTGAATGACTAGTGGGCGGCAAAACGGTGCTTGTGAACGGTTGCTTCACAGTGGTTGATATCGTTGTTATTGGTGCTTGAACAGTAGTAGTCGTTATAGGGTGAGAATAATCGTCTTCGTAGTCTGCAGCATCGGAGCCAATTTCTTCATCTTCATCTTGATATTCTGAAAACATGAAAACGAACGAATAAAACACCTGAAATTACATGTATGTTATTTTTATATTCAATATTAAACAAATGTTTATATAATAAACTCAAAACAAGAACGTCTGCAATTCAAGATACAAGGTAATAATGACAAGGGTACTTTTTGCGTTAAAATGAGTATTGAAATACAGTTGACATAATCGTATTTTTCTTTAAAATAAATTTTGGATTATACCTTCTATGTCATCATGTTCTTTTGGCGGTAAAGAGGGATGTATTGGCCGGGTATTTTGAGTGTATTTAGGTTCGTCCTTTTTTATTTCTTGAACAGGATCTTCTGTGGAATCGATTGCATCTGGCGTTTGGCTTTGATGTTTATCAGGGGTTGTCGGTGATTCGTTTACATAAGGATCAGAGTTTATTTCCGTAGGCTTAGTCTGTTGCTGAGATTGCTCCGTTGATGGAGTTTGACGCTTCTGTTGGTCTGGTTGTATTATAGGTGGCTCTGTACTACCGTATAATTTTAAATTCAAATTGTAAAAAGTTTCAGATTTCGTGCAATCTACTTCGTCTACTCTTTCACATACTCGTGTTTCCTGGAAACAGAAGAACGAACATAGTTTTAAATTGTATATACTATGCGAAACATAATTTATCAAGTGGATGAATGGTAAAAATATGTATTACTTGATCGAAGACAGTGCCGTTGAGGCAAAGGAACTTGATATCCATGGGCTCGTCCTGCTGCCCAACAGTACACACATGGAACATCTGGCAAGAAGTTTCCAGGTCGGCGTAGTACCCACCGATCACTTTGCCAGTGCACGAAAAATTCGTCTCAGGAAGATTATCGAAGTCCAAGTACTGCAATATATAACACTTGTCATGTTGTAATTTGTTTTATTAATTATATTAAAGGTCATTAGCTCTCGAAATGTAAATGTTACAGTACGTATTCGGTTTCTGAACTTGGCAAGGTTACGATGTAATAAGGTGAAAGCAGACAGCAGTTTTGAAACATGTTCTTTTTTATCGCTTAGGCTTATCATTCGCTTGAGTGAGTAATTGAACCAAAGAGTAATTCGGACATTTTAAAATAAACTGCTCTGTTCCGAAGCAGGAAATGGTCGTTAATGAAGAACCAGAGTAGGTACTTCGCATAGTTTGTTGTATGACTTTCACGAAAACAATGCTTTATACGATTACTCTATAGAAGACTAAATATCTATTTTACTGCAGTTCATAAGACAGATCAGATGCGAAATTAGCATTAGCAGTAGTTCCTTATCATCATTCCTATCATCAGAAAGTGTCATTAATTTTAAAATAAAAGAATACTTTATTAATAAATAAAAATCTTACTCCTGGTTGAATGGACCTGGATATCCGAAATTCATTTTGAAATACAAATATCAGCAACCACAGCCAAACTGAAATGGGAAAGGGCAATATTTATATAATCTTACTAATAATTTATATAGTTGATTATAAATTTAAGGAACAATATAATATAACATTTTGTCTGTACTTTCACGAAGGGTAGGCAGAAAAGTATAGTACTCCTATTTTTCACCATTTATGTACTTACTTCCAATGTAACAGGGGGCGAAATTGTTGACATGTGCCGGGTACAAATTCAGATTCTGTGTTACGAGAGCTACTGGAAATTTGAAATTACCAAAACCAATAATACGTAGCCCGATTTGAGGAAAGAAAATAAGACGTTTTTTTGAACAGTCGCGCTTACGATCATTGCAACAACGAGGCGGCTTTAAATTTAAGAAATATGTACATATTTATCGAATTTTGTGTATTTTACGCACATTTGCTTGATGTTTGGATGGATATTTAATTTCCCTGTTTGTTAAATATAACCTTTAGTTCCTCCATTTAGCATGTACCCGGCTAGAACCGTTTGTAATACATAGTCCAAGCTCCAATCGCAGCTGGATTCGAATCTATGAGTAGGATATGATAGGGACTGAGATATTGCTCTACACTCCGCTAATATTTTATAGAAAGAAACTACGTACACAGTTTCCATATATTTTCTTTGTATATAATATCCCTTTATGATTCTTTTCGATTTCATATCAGTGAAATATTACAGTGGCTTTTGTGTACATTAAACTACATGGTTTTTATTAAACAATAAATATGTATGTACCTTGTAAAGCAGAGGCGGAACGCACCACAAGCGCGCCGCCGGCTGAGATCCGAGCCTGCCGCCGCATCTGAAATTGTATGAAACATTTATATAATTATTTTTTATTTAATTAATTAATTTATTCTTTCATTTATTTATCTATTCTCGAGTAATATTTTTAACTAAGAAGTACGGAGCGTACTTAATGAATAATAACCATTTCTTCAGGGTAACACTGCTTACCCTGAAGAAATGGTTATTAATCATTAAGTCGTCGTCGTTTACCAGCTGTCAATACAAAGTTCGGAAGAAGGAACGGCGAAATGAGTGTTCATGTTTAACCTTTATGTCAACCAGGTGTTTGTATGAAGATTATGGTATAATAATAATAATCGACCCATTAATTATTCCACTGTTGATATATGGGTCTCCTCTCATATCGAGAGGGTTAAGGCCATAGTCTGCCACGCTGACTAAGTGCGGGTTGGCAGACTAAACACACCTTAGATTTTTTTTATAAGACTAAGTTGTGCAGGTTTTCTTAGGATGTTTTCCTTCATCGTTAGCAAGTGATATTTAAACTTCAACCGCACTTTTGTAAAGAGGTGCGCGCCATAGATTTGATCCCACCACTCCCGGAATGAGAGGCTGAATTCTTAACCACTAGACTATCACTGCTATGGTATTATAGGATAAACATATTACTCTATTCGCAAGGGGTGAAACTAGTGGTCTAAGCCAAATAACTAAAATATCTGCTTGAAGGCTTGTATCTAGAATTGAGTAGCAAACATGCGCATACGGCTAAATCTTAAATATGCCAGGCTAGAATCTGGCAAGTAGAAGATTTACAGTTCATCTGCCTTGATGAAGCCTCCATTCGAAAAGTTTGGTTATTTTAATATGCTCATAGGAAATTAACGTATTTGTACGTCAGTTGCTTGCTTCTTTTGAACGTACCAAAAGATCAAAAGAAGTTGTTTTGCTAACCTGCGATAATGTGTACTGTGTACGTTTGCTTTTGGGGGCTCCCTTTTGTTAAATTATCAAATTTAGAGGTTTCTTAATAAATCAATATTATTTACTCACAATATAATTTATTTACGATATAATTTATTTAAAGTGACAGCAATGCCCTGTGAAAGACGAAAGTGCTGCCATCTAGGTCATAGTATTATTAATTAGGCGACCGAGCTGTCATTGGCTGTGGAAGAATATTGTCCCACTACCCACAATAAAGGATACTCAATTGGGTATTATAAATTTATGTAAACCAAGTATCACATTTGCCACTTCATTAACGACCACATTGCCGTTTAGTTAATAATTGTGTATTTTTTATACGCTTTATATTAGCTTCACCTGTATGTTTGCTCGTATGTATGTATGTTTGTAACTTTCCTTCACTTTTTTTTTACCAATCGGTCGCACTAAAAAGTGAAAAATAAATATAGTTTATAAAAACTAGAAAACACGCTTTTATAGACTAAGTGAAAAATAATTCATAACATACGTAGAATAAAAATATTGAACGAAAAATATTAGTATTATTGTGAAAAAAGCGTGGAGTGCTCGATATATATACGAAAAAAATGGCACAAAGCGCCCCACGTTTTCTTCACAATAATACAAATATTTTTCGTTCATTATTATTATTCTATTTATAGTAAGTTTTTTTTTTAACTTTTTCGTTCGAATTATTGTAAGAAGCGTATTTATAGATTTTTTAAAATTATTTTAAGAAGGCGACTGTGGTGATAAAAAAGTTATGAAGGAATGGACTGGATATTATGATTAACAGTAGGCAAGTGGGTCGCGCTGTTCGCACGCGCATCCGAATAAAACAATAGTGTTTCGAAATTAACCGTTTACACTGTCTCGATATGCTGTATGCACAATTATATAATCGTTCGCACGCAAACTGAAACATTTTCATATACATATTTGCTTATTATTTTCAAGTAAAAATATAAATATACATTTTTTTTTTCGGTTTTTAACTCTACATGCACGAGTTTTGAAATGTCTATCTAAATGAACGGGATTTTTTTTATCGTTGTCTTAAATTTTTTTTGCATACAACAAAAGAAGTTTGTATTTAGGCACTGTCAGTGCCATATGGGCACAAAAAACCTAGGTCGCAGTTATACACACTAGTGGTAAGTGGTGAACGTAATATGATATTGTGAAAGCTTTCGCAACGGCTGGTCGTTGTGTCAGATTGTCCTAGGGCGTGGCTTCCTCGACGTAAGAACACGGGCCAATGGACCCACGTAAATCTGGAGCAGCAAGCGCAATAGAAATATAACTGAACAGCGATATGACCGTATATTTTTAAGGGCGTTTTTTAGGTTATTGCTTCTTACTTTTTTTTAATATTTCGTCTATTTCTAGGTAGTTAGTACAACATACTAATTATGCAGATATTTTAGAACCATGGTCGTATTTGATAGGTTTTCGTTAACTTTCAAGATAAAAAGTAACATTTGGTCAAGATATTTAGTACTAGCTGTGCCCGCGACTTCGTACGCGTAGATTTCGTAAGTTTTGAAAAAATTAATTGACGTAACTTGTTTATATGTTAACCGATTTAAATGAAGTAAATAATAAATGTCAAGTGAAGCCCATCACAATATAATCTTGAAAACTGCATTCAAATTGGATAAGCCGTTTCTGAGATTAGCGCACTAACATACAGACATACAGACAAAATGAAAAAAACATTGTTTTGGGTTCTCTTGCGTATATAAAGGCACTCCATTATGAATTTTTAAATATATTTGCCATGTACAGACAGCGAAGAGTTACAGTTTTATGAAATATATGTATAGATTATTATTGTCTTTTGTCGAGTGTTTACTAAATAGGTAAGTAGGAAGAATGATCTAGAACGATTTCTGTCACTATATCGATGACAAAAGACAATTTTTTCGTCATATCAAGGATCAACATTAGAAAAAATTCTAAGTAATTTCGCACGCCCGGTGCTCACTTGGCAATACCTCCTCGCGGGTCAACGGCTCGGCTAGCATACATACGTACAAGTGAGTTATAATAAATAAAAACTGACCAAGCGTTGGACGAATGTTGGCCTTCAACCCAACTGGAGCGTTCAACTGACTATCGCAAATGAATCTAGCCATATTACAACCGGCTAGATTATCTCTACATATATCGTAGTTATGTACATTACGACGTCTGTCTGTTCGTACATGTGTATAAAACGCCTCCGACTCAACAGAAATTTGATACTGTTGTTGTTTTGTTTTTTGTTTTTTTTTCTTCATCTTTTTATTGTTGTTTTTGTGTACGTATGTGTACCATATTAATATCTGATGAAATGAGTGCACCAGACCGGGCCGGAATGATGGGCCAAAAAAATGCAAGTGATTAATTTTTTATTAACACTAGCACAGATAAATAATGAGGCGAATTAAAAAGCAATGCTTAACAACTAAGCCGCCAGTGTACATATAGTTTCTGCATTGTAAACCATTTCAAGTTAAGAAGTCTTGCATAGCAATGAGAATTTAACGGTGCCTTACGTATACATTACACACACATGTTATGTTACGCGGCCCGCCTTGGGAGAGGCCCATGTCCAATGTCGGATTGATATCCGCTGATGATGACCATAATGATCTGTATACTTATTCCCATCCATCAGCCTTTGGAAATCCACTCCTGGACATAGACCTAATCCTTAACCCTTAAATATTAACTATTTGACGTTATCGTAATGTTACCACACGTCTGCTAAGTACAAAGTTCGTGCTACGATTCCCGATTGGACAGATTCCGTAGTGATAAATTTAGATTGTGATACGAGTGTGGGTGCATGTGTGCACATTTCGTCTATCGTCAAAAAGCGGTCCGATAAATAACTATGAATCATGTCCAAGTTGAAAGTTTTGTATGTACGATCAAAGTAAATATTGTGGGCCGATTGACTCATGGCTGTACGAGAGCGACGTGGTTATTAATTTAAATAAAAGCACTTCGCGTCCTAATAAATATTCCGATTACGAATTCAAATCTGTCGGTTAAACCTTCCGAGCATGTCCGCCTTTCCTTCCAATTAAATCATTACGACTCATTCAATGAAATATGACCGAGCGAATGAATGGATTCAATCTGTTTAGTATGCCGTGAGCTTCGACCGTAGACAATTATTATTATTACCAGTGTCTATGATTAATCGAATTATGTTTAAATAGTTTCGAACTTTGTTGCACTAGCTATTTTTTTTCGAATGTAAGAGTTTTTTTTTTTAAGAATGTCGCTAGTGTTGCTCGCGGTCGAAATTCAGATAATTTTTCACATAATTGCATATGTTTTTTCGATCATTTTCTATTTATTGCTAAGTTTTTGTATGAATGGTTAAATATATTTTTCATATCAGAGAAAATCATTTGTATAAAAATTTTCTTTTCGGATTTTACCTTGACACTGTGAGTAATTGTGGAAGGTAGCAAAAGATAAATATCGGAAAATCAGTTATTTCAAAGGTGTAGTAAATATAAAACAATTTTTAAAAGTAAATAATGACACAGTTCTTAAATCGTGCAATAGTTTGCAAACGGTTCACAGGACAGATCACATAATAATCGACCCATTTATCATTCCACTTTTGGAATATGGGTCTCCTCTCATATTGAGAGGGTTAAGGCCGTAGTCCGCCACGCTGACCAAGTGCGGGTTGGGGACTTCACACACCTTAGAAATTTTTTTTTTTTTTTTATAAATTTAGTTTAGTTTTGTATTTAATGAAAATGAAATGTTTATTAAATAAACAGTTATCATTTTCTGGAAAAAAATCGTAATTTTTTTTTTTTTATTATGCCATATTTACTTGCTGTGGTAGTCTGTCCTTTTACCCATATGACTTGTACAAAATAATTTCGATGTTTCACATCTGCCAGGCGTCCCGTGACGGCTCATTTTTTTATATTAACTGCCTTGTTGGTTTAGTAGTTGCAAGCTCGAATGCTGAGCGAAAGAGTCTCGGTGCGGACCTGAGATCGAGTAGTATTGGGTTTTTCTAATTTGACATTCCTAAGACTAGCATGGAGTCTGGGTTTCTGCTCAGTCTATGGCAATAGGCTCACGTCCTATTCCAGGGTGGGACGCATAACAAAACAGTTGAATTGTGGGAGTGTACTACACTCCTCTACTTACCTCTTCGGAAAAATACAGGCGTGATAATAAGTTTCATGTTATTTTATATCTATAGCTTAATTGCCGTCTTTCGCTTAATATTTTTTTTAGATTCTTTATATGGTAGGCAGAAGGCACGAAATGCCAAACTATGCTTATACACGTGCTTCTTCTATATTTGTCTCCCTCTTTATACACCCAGACCAGTTTCAAGCAATATCTATCCTATTTAGTTTTTTAATTTGTAATTTACTTAAAAATCACAATTACTAAAATTAAAACAAGCCCAGTCAAATTAAACATTCGTACATCAGTTCCGAAACGCACTAGACATTTGCGCACGAGTTAAAAACGCCCCTTGCACAACACTCAGACCGCGTGTGTGTTGCCGCTCAACACATCCGAGCACGTGTCGGCCGCGTCAACAACATGACAGTGAGTGTTCACAACGTGTGTTTAATATAAACATAAACACACATCGACGTGTTTATATATATGCCGGCTTAACTCACGTACGTTTTTCGGGACGGCCCGACCAGTTTCGGACCTGTACGAGGTCCTTCCTCATGAGCTCCCGCCGGTTGCAGCGGCGCGCAGGTCGCCGCGGAGACTCAGTCTGCAACGTGCGTGAGTTAAGCCGGTACATATATGATCATGTGTGTAAACATTCTTGAAACATTTAAAAGATTGATGTGTGTTTGTACTTTGTACGCGGACACCGTTTACTTGAGGACGGTATCAACAAACTATCTTAACCTTTGAGAATGTTGCGTATTTAACATGGCAATGGAGTTCATAGTTGATGGTACGGAAGATAGCGGCCAGGTGATTATGAGGTATATCCAGATCTACTCTATCCGGACTAAAGCTGCGAGGATGGTATACCTGGAATTATCGGCCAAGCAAAGTCAAATGTTTGGACTTAATACTTTGGTTTGCAATTGGCTAAATTTTTTTTATCTCTAAAAAGGGCATCTGCTCGTCTCTACGAATTCTTCGCGACGACCTTGTTACGAGGATTGAACGTGTATTGGAATTGTACTCTTTATTGTACATCGTGTACATTTCCACCCAATCTCTTGTACGTAATTCTACGCTAGTTTGTGAGACGAGCTTTTCGTAAACTGCGCAATTTGTTGTACCTACGTTAGTATTGTGTAATCTATCCAATACAGGTGCTCAGAATCCGAACGTAAAGATGTCTGTCTAATGGCACGGATCGAGTACACGGTGATCCAGGGGAGGAAATAAGGCGCGGAGTGGATTAAAATGAACCCCAGAGCGGTTACGCCAGTCGAAATGGTGTACTTTGCAATGTTTATTTCCCTATAATTATTCGTCAATTTGCTGGACGTTTTATTTTTGTACTGCAAATTATACATATGTATGTAACACATAGATGGTATATAATGAAGTATATTTAGTAATCCACGGCTAAATGCTCTGACCACCGAGTGCAGCAGCGTAGGCGGTGCACCAACTCGTGCTCCGCGATCCCCAGCTTGTATGCCCAGCGCGAAGTTTACGGACAGAAGCTCCAAAGGGGAATCCTATGTCCAGCAGCGGACTTAGACAGGTTCTGGATGATGATCATGGTGAAGTGTATGTTTTTTTAATACTCCGCTTAATTTTTATCAACTTTCGGTAAACAAACCGAGCCGTATTATAAATATTATCGATATATTATGTGTGTATAATATTTAAATATTTTCTGGTAATATAAAATAAATTAAAAAAAGATTTTTTTTAAATTTCCTGTCCTAATAATAAGAGCTATTATTATTCTTGTTATTATTACCATAATCAATATAGAAGTGGTTGTCAT